>CAUYTI010102932.1:40000-83069 GCA_963575145.1 Galago senegalensis | reverse complement strand
TCTAAATGTAGAATATAAATGTCTTAACACAATAACTAAGAAAATGACATGAAGGCTATGTCAACCAGTTGGATGAAATTATTTCAAATTGTGTATAGAAACAGCACTCTGTACCCCATTATAGAATTAATGTACACAGCTGTGATTTAATAAAATAAAAAAAAAAAAAACCAAACACTTAAAGTAACTGATATATGAGGAAAGTGAGCCTTGATTTATTTTCTGTCAGGTCAAAAGAAACTGATTAGTGGAGGAAATAAGATATCCAGCCAAGTAACAAGAAGATACATTGACGTCTGCCCATCATTTCTGCTGCATGTAAGTCTGGATACCTGCGAGAAAAAAATGCACTAACTCTACACATGGTCTCATGCTTTCCTTATCAATACTCATCAAGCAGAAGAAGGGATGTTATCTCAAAATTGTTATTAAGGAAATTCACTGTAACGAACAACAAATGAACAGCACTTCTTACATCATGGAAAAAGCCCAGGTGCCCATCAACCCATGAGTGGATTAACAAATTGTGGTATATGTATAACATGGAATATTATGCAGCCATAAAAAGACAGAGACTTTTCCTCTTTTATGTTTATGTGGATGGTGCTAGAACATATTCTTCTTAGTAAAGTATCTCAAGAATGGAAGAAAAAGTATCCAATGTACTCAGTCCTATTTTGAAACTAATATATAATCACCCACACTTTCATACAAAAGATAAAACACAACTATAGCACAGGATGAAGAAGGGAATAGGAGGGGGAGGGGAAAAGCTGGTGGAAGGAGTATGATTGGTGGGACCTTGCCTATGGTGCGTATTGCAAGGGTACAAACATGTCAACTCTATTACAAGTAGAGCACAAATGTCTTAACATAATAAGTAAGTGAGGTGAAGGCTATGTCAACCAGTTTGATGTAAGCATTCCGAATTATATATAAAATCAGCACATTGTACCCCATAAATGCATTAATGTACACAGTTATGATTTAATAAAAAAATTGTTAAGAGAAAAAAAGAATACCAAGGGTTTGTCAGGTCACTGAGAATCATTTATGAAGACTACTTCTCGATCTAGTCAAGCACCTTAAAGTACTGTTCACTGCAAATTTAAAAAGAGTTCTCATCTAAGCTGAATATTTGGTTATATATACATCCATCTGCAGCAATATTAGGCGGAAAAATGAAAACTAGCCCACTTGTCTATAAATGAGCAAAGTCATAATAAAGTCTAGGAAACACCACACAGAGGAACAAGGAGATACCTTTGATCCATAAATTCGTCACAGCTTACTTCATCAAAATTGAGAACTGCAATATATGACAACTAAAAAATGTCTATCAAATTTTACTATCATAGTAATTTTTAAGTATTCCTTAAATCCATAGAATCTAGAAACTTTTCATTGACTTAAAAAAAATTCCTCAGTACAGCGTAGATATCAGAAGCTAATTCTCCAGAAGAACAATTCAAATAAAGTGGCTATAATTAGTATAAAAGAAGTAATAAAATAACTTTGTTTATATGGACCTTAAGGTCGGGTAAGTTTATTCAAAACTATATTGCTTTTAGTGAAACCTGTTCTGTGAGAGTGACACGAGTGGGCCAGGTTCCCCGTCCCCCTGGCTATGACTCCCTAAGTCTTCTAATAACTCAAGTAAACTGCGGGGACAAACCAGGCAGCGAGGGCTGCGTCTGGAGATTCTGCATCTGCCTTCCTTAATCAACTTCCTTTCCTGAATATGAATTGCAATAATGAGTCAATTAACGTCCTCAAATGCCAATGAGATGCAAAAAAGACTGGTCGTGGTGGTGGCGGCGGCAGTGCGTTTTGGGAGCTGTTCCAATGTCTGGATTTTAACGAGAATCACACACTGAGCTCACAACTGATTATTTATCTTATGCAAACGTGACTGGCTGGCACTTTCCTCTGTGCTTTCCCCACGGCTCCCCCAGGAAAGTCGAGAAGAGGAGAAGATGCATCTAACCCTGTTTGTTATCAGGAAAATCTCCATGGGTTGAATCCAGTGCTCTGCTATCTTCCTTACTCAGATTGAAAGGCACACTTGTGATCGTTTTCCTTATCAATATTCTGCATTGATACTTTATTTTACACATGTTCAGAAATTGTAACGTTTTTGTGATATACTTACTAGTAAAAGCAGTCACTATTGAATCCTAACCTCTAGCTGTTATACCTTTACAATATATTTAAATAGTTAACTTCAATTTAGTATCTTTTCTCCGTCAGGTGTTTTGAACATATTACTATAAGTCAAACACATTTTTTTCAAATATTACCAAATTCCCATTTTACAGATAAGAAAACCGAGGCTCTGAGAAAAGTTTATACAACCACTGGACGGCAGTGATAAACTTTGAAATTAGACCTGTGAGCCTTCTTATCCAACTTCTTTGTACCATAGAAGAATGCTCACAACTGTGGGGTATTATATTTCCTATTTGTTTAGATGGACTGTAAGAGAATATTTATTAAAACACCAAATTACAATCAGCAATTCTCCATCTTTTAATTTTATTAAAAACCCTTCATGTCTAATGAATAATAAATGTTCCAGTGCAATTTACTTCTCTCTCTCTTTTTTTTTTTTTTTTTTTTTTAGTTTCCTCATTTTAAAAGTCTGGACAGCTGGCTGACCACTTGGCAAACACAAGACCCCCAAAGTAAAATGATAACTCTGGCCGCATGGCCACTTCTCCCTGACAGATTGGAACTCTTCACTGGCCATATTTTAATGCAAAAACTGAACTACTGAAATTCAGTCATATGCTTTCTTCCCAGGGAGTCACGAAGTGTCTTTCGGAGGAGCACGGAGACATGCAGAATAAGATCTGCTGTGCCAGAGTGACCGACTTAACACTGATCCTTTTGAAAATTCATCCTAATTGCAGCACCAAACAGACCAGACAGAAAGACATAATTTAGTGAATTTCCATGAAAGTCAAGTTAGTCCCAAATTAAGTGGGCTTAAAAAATTGCTGGGCAAAGGTTTTCAGTGACTTCACATTCACTAATTATTGGTGCTATTTTAGCACTGCTTTGTGAGGACTGGTGACTTAAGACATTTTCAGTTCCTGTTAAATGGTTATGTCTAGTTTTAAAAAAATTATACTTTAGAAGGAGAATACTTCTATCCATGTAGACCCTTTTTATTTTTAAATGCTGATACTTGGCTATTTAGAAGCAGTTTTAGAATGATTTTCTCTCATTAAGATGAATCCAATAAAATAAAACAAAAAATAGGAATCTGGAACACAGTAGATGTGTGTGCCGTTACCCATTCTTCCTTCACATGTTTGATTATGGAAAGGGTAGAATGTGACTCTGAGGACCTTGCATTCATTAAGAGTGTTCCCTGCCAAGTAAGGACCAGCGTAACAGCTACGGCTTAGCCATTTCTCCTTAGAAACATTGACGTGCTGTGATAGTCAAACCCTGTGCAGTGTAACAGCTTAGGGGCTGAAGACGTCATCTGAGAACATCTTTTAACTTTGGAATCATGATGTTGGCTCTTTGAAAAACAAAATCCCTAGTGAGATCTTATTAATATTTTAAATGGCTTAACATGTAATTTTGTAGATAGAGAATGGCTTGCCATACTCATTTCGGAAACTCTTATAGAAGAATTGCAAAACAAGAATATATATGAGTCGTTCTTAGGGGCAAAAATAGCACCTGCCTTTGGAATACGGTAAAACACTATTCAACTTAGCTATTACCAGGTTTTGCAAGAGGAGACACTCGCAGAAAAGTAAACCAGCACAGGGGTGCCACAGCAAGTCCTTGCTGCCAACAAGTTAGACTTTCGCTTGTGTTAGTTCCTTCCAAATTGTATTTTAAATTACAGAGCACAAGCAAAGAAAAGTGAAGAAATAGCCTCTTACATTTCAATGATGTGTCTTGGAGGTGGTAGCTAAATCAGCTCTTTACACACATTACTGAATAATCTATACACTGGAATAATTAAAAGCAACAATCCCAGTTTACTCATAAAAAGTTCTTCCAGAGTCCCCTTCAGAGTAGTTACAGATGTTCCTCTGCTTCCAATCTAAATGAGCTTCAATAAAATGTACTTTACAGCCCTCCTTGGTACATTTAGATTCTTAATGAATGTCAAAAAATTCTCCTTTCCTTCAACCCCATTTAAACAGATTGGAAGCAAAAGTATTCATCTTTTCCAGAAATAATCTGATAGTTTCATCTAAGAAAAACTTTGAATAAAAACTTTGATGTCCAGGTTAGGTCCCTACAGTCCTTAAAATTTGGCTCTAAAGAATATGACTTTAATCAAGGTTCTTATATTATGAGCCCACATGAAAATTGACACCGAGGGACCCTGAGGGGTGGGGTCAGTTTGAACGGGCGTGATGAGTAAAGAATCTTTGATTTTAACCTAACAAATGTGAAGGAAGTCTTCCTTCTCAAATTCTGAATTTCTGATGTTGAAATTACCTTAGAATTTCTTGGGAATTCTCCCTAATCTAAGAAGAAGATTTACACAATCTCATGGAAATAATACCCAGTGGTTAAACTAGAACCAAGTGGCAAGAGTGAGTTACTTTCACCGTCTCCTGTACATCCTGAAAAAAGTTCAATATGGGACCTTTTGATAATATATTCAGCATAGCCTCACATTCTGCAAACTGGCTTTTTCCCAAATTCTGCCATCTGACTGTTTTCTGCTGGTGCCTTTCATTCTTTTATAAGGCAGGTGGTCAAAATTGAGCAGACAAGTAGTCACCTCATGGTCAAAAAGACATTCATGTTATGACAAGTTGACCCCGTGACTACTAAGGGTTTTTCACTGTTCTTGGAGCACAATTAGTATCATTTTTTAAGTAATGCCAATTTGCCAATTAACATGATTATTCATTTATTAATAAAATGTATGCACCTAGATTCCGATAAGAAGAAAATCATCGGAGAAAAACAAATATTCAACAGAGAATACTGCAAAGTTACATTCTTTCTAGAACCTTCCTTTCCTCAGTAAGAAAAGGCCCCATCCATAACATTTTTCAAAGGCCTCTCTGATACTTGAATTATCAAGCGTGAGGCAATTCAAGCAAGAAACATGATCACATCTATGAGTTTGCCATTCACGAAATCCCCTTGATTTATACACGTAGGAACAAAACCTTTTTCACAAATTAAGAAGATGAAATATCAGTCATGGATAGTCCATTGAAACAGTGTTTCACTCAATGTTTTACAAGTCGGAGGAAGAGCTGGTCATTCACTGACGTGAGAAGCGGAGTTGGAATCCACGGGTGAGACTACACGATAGATCCTGAGCTACCTCAACTGTCAACCTAAGGGCGCTGTTTGAAAATTTCTCAAGATAAGCTTTTTTCTCAATGGCCTTATAATTTTCCTGCCACAGGGAATTGAAGTGAAAGTTCTTTTTCACAAAATGTATAATCATTGAGGCTTCTTACCTACAATTTAGAAAAATACAGACTGTGTAATGTAAAGGTGAAGCATTTGTTCTCTGGGGTGACAGCATTGTGAAATGATCCCACCACTCTGAGGACGGGCCACTGGAGCCTCGTATGTGGAATGCAGCTTTACTTGGCTGCCAGGTAACACTTTTGGAAGGCAGGCCTTTCACCACTAGGCTGGACTTATGGTACGACAGTGAGGAAGATGAAGCTTCAGAACAGCAAGGATTGCCTGAAAGACCTCATCTTTTAGATTGAAATTATTCATCCTTTTGTTCCATAAAGAAGACCAACAAAAAATTTATGTATTTTAAAGCCCAGTGTCCAAAAAAAAACATATTTCTAGTTCTCTTGTCTTCTATTCTGTTCCAGTTGCTCGTGTCCTCTTGCTGTGGTTTGGACACACGGAGCCCACGGCTGCCCAGAGGGTTCCTGGTCTGCTCTGTCCTTCCCTGTGGCAACTGTATGCATCACTCCCCTACTTCTTTTAAGTTTCTATTTAAATGTCTTTGTTTGAGGATTTTTAAAATATATATATTTGTAAGGTAAGCTGCTCTTTGTGGGATTGAATGCGAAGATTGGTTCTTCTGAAATACGTGTCTAACCCTTTAACTCTAATACCATGATCTGTCTGACCCTGGCCCACACAACGCAAGATAATCACCTCCTCCTTCCACGGAATCCATCGCTCTCCACCCTTCACCCTGCTGTGTTTTTCCTCTTGGCCCTTGTTGTATGAGGATGATGCCTTTCCTGACATTGACTTTCTGTTTCTCCCACTAAAATTTAAGTTCCACAAGAGCAAACAGTTGGCTTATTTAGTTAGGCCAACTTTTGTCATTTAACATTTGCTAAATGAATGAATAAAGTCGACATCAGCTACTTACAGAAGCTGCTGTGATTCTCCCACGTGAATCTTACAGCAAAGAGACTGCTATGTAGTCTCAATTTTTAAAGTTATATATGTATTTGAGTATTTTAAGTTTTAATTCTAATGGTTTACTTCGAGGAGGATTTGTTTGATTTTAATATTTTGAAAGTGAGCTGCTCTTTATATGGATGAATACCTACTTTATCTTCATTACATCTCTCAACAGTAACATAAGTATTATTTATTTTCTCCACTTTGAAGCTGAGAAAGTAAGCTGAAATGTATAAGGGTCAAATAATCTATCTAAGGTCACACAGGTCCTTGACAGAGGCATCTGAGTCCAAGTGATTAAATCCCCTTCCTTTAACCACTATGCCATGCTACTGTTTTATAAGTTTCTTTGACAATACAGTGTTTGAAGGCACAAAGATATAGAAAGATTGTATATAAATGTATAATATATTAGTATCAGTGTCTATATGTTATATATATTATATATGTTATATTATATATATATCAGTGTCTATATGTTATATATATTCACTTTCATTAAATTAAGAAGAATATTTATCAATTACTCACGCTAATCTTTGTCTCATATATAACTATGAAACTAATATAATCGTTGACTTTAGGAGAAGTTTATGTGTGTGTTAATATGTGCGTATTCTTCAGTGCCTATCAACTTAACACTGATTAGTTGAATTGATATTTTTTAAATTTTAACAAATATATTAATCATATAAAATTATGATTAATGGGAAATTATCCCTAGATGTTAAATTGGATGCCGTCAAAAATGTTATTCGTTATGAAGCAGAGCAGAAATGTGTATGTAAGAATATAAATGGAAAATTTGGAGGGACTATTAGGGGCAAAATAATTGTGACTATAATTATCACCACCTATAGGCATGCTTTGTTATATTTTATTTCACTTTATTATGCTTCACAAATCTTGTATTCTTTACAAGTGAAGATTTGTGAAAATCCTACATTTAGCAAGTTTATTTATTTTTTTTTTGAGACAGAGCCTCAAGCTGTCCCCCTGGGTAGAGTGCCATGGCATCACAGCTCACAGCAACCTCCAACTCCTGAGCTCAAGCGATTCTCCTGCCTCCACCTCCCAAGTAGCTGGGACCACAGGCACCACCACCACGCCTGGCTATTTTTTGATTACCCCATCATTGTTGTTTGGCGGGCCCCAGGCCAGATTCGAACCCACCAGCTCAGCTGTATGTGGCTGGCGCCTTAGCTGCTTGAGCCATAGGCACCAAGCCAGCAAGATATTTTTTATTTAACAGCATGCACTCATGTTCCAATATCACATGTTGGTAAATTCTCACAATAATTTAAACTTTTTCATCATCATTATTATTATATCCATTATGGTGATCTGTGAACAGTGATCATTGATGTTTCTATTGTAATTCTCTTATAAGACGGAAACCTTAATTAACAAACGTTGTAGGTGTTTTGACTGTTTCACCACCTAGCCCTTCCCCTCTCTCTCACCCACTTATTGGGCCTCCTTATTTTCTAAAATACAAAAATATAGAATTTAGGCCAATTAATAACCCTACAATGGCCTGTAAGTGTTCACATTGCACATCTCTCACTTTAAATCACAAGCTAGAAATAATTAAGCTTAGTGGGAAGCCACGTCAAAAGCTAAGATAGGTTGAAAGCTAGACCTTTTATACCAAGCAGATGGCCAGGTTGTGAAGGCAAAGGAAAAGTTTTTGAAAGGAAGTTAAAAGCGATACTCCAGTGAACACACAAATAATAAAGTAAAACAGCCTCACCACTGATGTGGAGAAAGTTTTAGTTATCTGAATAGAAGGTCAAACCAACCACATTTCTTAAAGCCAAAGTCTAATCCAGAGGAACATCTTAGCTCTCAAATAAAAAAAAGGATTCCTTTCAACATATTAGAGCTTATTGATAATACAGCCAGTCACCAAGAGCTCCAATGGAGATATGTCCAGGAGAGTAACGCTTTCATGCCTGCTAACACAATAACCATTGTGTACCCCATGAGTGAAGGAGTGATTTTGCCTTCAGGGTCTCCTATTGAAGAAATACATTTCATAAGTCTATAGCTGCCATAGATAGTGATTCTTCTGCTGGATCTGAGCAAAGTAAATTGAAAACCTGAGAAAGATCGACCATTCTAGGTATCATTAAGGACATTTGTTATTCAAGGAAGGAGGTTAGAATATCAACATTGACAAGAGTTTGGAAGAAGTTAATTCCAGCCTCCATGGATGACTTTGAGGAAGTATCTGTGGATGTGGGGGGATCAGCAAGAAAACTAGAATTCGAAGTGGAGCCTAAAGATGAGACTGAATTGCTGTGATCTCACAATAATCCTTGAACATCTGAGGAGCAGCTTCTAGTGGGTCAGCATGAAGAGTGATTTCCTGAGAAGGAAACTGCTCCTGGGGAAGATACTCTAACCACTGTTGAAATGACAACAAAGGATTTGAAATATTACATAAACTTAGTTGATAAAGTAGAGACAGAGTTTGAGAGGACTGCTTCCAATCTGAAAGAAATTCCACTGTAAAATGGGTAGAATGCTATCACATGGCATTGCATGTACAGAGGAGTCTTCCATAAATGGAAGAGTCAGTCGATCCAACAAACTTCACTGTTGTCTTATCTTAAGAAATTGTTACAGCCACCCCAACCTAGCTCAACCTTTAGCAACCACCACGCTTGACCAGTCAAAAGCCATCACCCTTAGGCAAAATCCTTGACTAACAGAAAGATTGACTGACTGAAGGTTCAGATAATCATCAGTAATTCTTAGTGATAAGGTATTTTTAAATTAAAGCCTGTACGTTTATACATAATACCATTGCACATGTGATAGACTACAATATAGTTAAACAATAACTTCTATATGTACTGAAAAACTGAAAAAAATTTGTGGGTCACTTGACAGCAATATTCTCTATGTTGTAGAGGCCTGGAGCATGACTCAAAATATTTCCAAGGTATGCCCGTATAGACACTGATTCCTAAAATGTGAGTGTTAAATGGAGGCCCATGATCTATGGAATGTTTTTGTACTTTGACATGGTAAGACTTTGATTGATAAGCCAATTAAACATCTGTTCTAATCTTTCAACTAATATATAAAGAAAAGACACCCTTGGCCACATGTACTCTGTGTTATAAGAATGTAGTGTCTTGAGTTCCTACTGGAATCAGTCCTCTCAAACTCTGCCACTGTTTTATCAACTAAGTTTATATCATATTCTAAATCCTTTTTCATTGATGGTAGGAGTATCTTCACTAGAGGTAAATTCCCTCTCAAGCAATCACTTTTTGTGCTCATCCGTAAGTAGCAATTCCTCATCCATTCACGTGTTATCAGGAGATTGTAACAATTCAGTCCCGTGGTTAGGCTCCACTTCAGCTTGTAGTTTTCTTGATGATTCTACTATATTTGCATATGATTTTCCATTATGTATATATTAATTCTAGATCGAGATATAAGAAATAGAATTAATATATGGCTGCATCCAGTAACTTTTGCTAAAGGTAAAACTGTTCATTACCACGTAATGCCAAACAAAAATCTCTTAGATCTGTGGTTTTCAAACTAAAGGTGACATAAAATGATCCAAAGTTTTCAGGGATGAATTTGAAAATAATCAGGGTTCCAAGGTCTTCACATTTTCCTATTTTACACAATGGAGTTCCATGAACGACTATATTTGAACAAATAATTCAGTTACTACTGATGTAAGTAAGTACCTAACTAAATGAATGAACAAATGACAGACTGTTGGACTACATGAATGAATGAATCCCTGTGTTACACCATTAGTGCTTTAATTAATTCCCTACATGGATTATCCCTGTCTTATTGGGCTAAGGACTGGAAAGGCCAACCTTCTTAGTGCAGCCCACTAACTTTTGTTAGAGTATTGTATATAAATAGTTATTATGAAATGACAAACATTAAAAATGTGTATCTATAATTTTTACAGGTTGACAAACTTATCCAATCTTCTTTCCATGAGTGTAACTGTTACTCCACTAAGAATGAAAGGCACCTGGACACTGTAAGCTCATACTCAAAAAATGCCACTTCTGGAAACATCATTTTACCAAGATAGTCCATACATGAAAAGTACTTTTAAACCCAAGCAGGTCACCTAGAGATTTGTTTTGTAAGAGAAACAAATCGTAGTGCAGGATGGTCAAACCATTCTATACCTTTGGGTTTTTTGAGCAATTACATGATGTTTGGGGGTTTTAAATAAATAACTTTAGAACTGACTAAGATTGGTCATCTTGAAGTTTGGTTATCTATAGTTTAAATTGAGCATCTCACGTTTTCTGCACCTTCAGTTCATCATTATTGCCCCCAACTCTCATGTCCATGGCAGATTTTACTAATTTATCACAGCATTTTTTTTTTCAGCTAAACCTAAAAAAGATCTCAGAATTCTTATTAACATGGCCCTGCACCCCAGGTAGTCTATACCAACTAGTTAACATTTTCTCATGTGATGAAAGCTATTGTTCTTGTTTGGTATAGTAGCAAAACCTGAGGATATTGTATTAGGGCATTTAATTCTAGTAATACCTCTAAGACAGCATAGTTCCAGGAAGGACATTTCCCCTCCCAGTGTCTCAGTTTTCTTTCTTACGTAATGGAGACAACAATGCCTTATTTTTCTTAAGTTATAGAACAGTTAGTTGTAAGGATGAGTGAGAGTTTACATGAACACTCTTAGAGTAACATATAAATCTCAAGAATACCTACACCAGTGCAAGGCACTAAATTTCTTACCTTTTTGTTTCTTTCAACACAAGAGTTCTCTTTTCTGTTACTTATAAAATGTCAGTACTGATACAAATATAGCTATTATGAGACTTAAATGGAAGAACATATGCAGAAGGCTCCAGCATAGTTTTTGGCAGAATTCAGAGTCAGTAAAGTCTCATTATCATCCTCCCCACTAGCCAGCTCTCTGGCCAGTACTAGCAGAGTTATGGTTGAGTTGGCTCTGATCACTCAGCATAAATAAGCATGTTTTAGCCACAGTAACATAAAAGCCAGGAAACACAATCTGGTAAAGGTTTGGGATTCCTCTGATGGTGATGTATAGGACTTGTTTATATTGGTTGTGATGATTCATTTTAGAAAAGGTGGATGAGGCCAGACAGGATGGTGAAAATGAAGTCACTGGAAACAATGAGGTAGCATCACCACCCTCACCCAAGCTGGCATGTATTCCAGGCTCACTCACGGGCAGGCACCACACCAAGTGTTTCTCATATGTTATACATATATCTTATTTATTGCTGTTAGCAATCTTAAGATGGCCATTGTAGGAACAAGAAAAAGGAGATTTGGAGATAATTTACCCAACATCAAAGCCACAAAGTGATGTGGCTAGGATTGAATTTACACATGACTAAATCTTATCCACATAATTAATACAAAGATGGAAGAAAGAGGAAAGAAGTCTTTTAGGAGTAACATTTCCAGATTCAACAGAGGATGCATCATTAAATTTGAATTCCAGTTTCAAAAAACATACAATTTTAGAATCTACATGTGCCAAATATTATTTATCTAAAATTCAAATTTGACTGAGAGTCTTATTTGCTAAATCTGGGAAACGTATTTATTTGAGAGAAAACAGCAAGGGAAGAATAAGTGAAGTAGGTTATACTGGGTAAAACACAAAAATAAAGGACATTTCCTGGATACATTAGGAGGGGAAAAATTCAAGAACACGTCTAATGCTAGCTGCTCGATCTCTATATTTCAGAGGAAAAGAATGCTTGCAGAAGACACAGAGTGTTTTCTGTACAGATGGCTTTCCATACATTTTTTTTAAAAAAAATTCTTTTAGTACATGGAGTTTCTGAGAATCTGACAGAAGCTATGTATTGTCTCTCTAGAAAAGGCTTATTCACTTGCTCACAGCCATCTCCTAAAGCCAACATAGATCTTATTAAAAACTCAAACTTTAGACCATTCAAAATGTTTGTCCAGGCCAGCTGAACAAAGTGCCTTGGACTCAGAAAGAGACCCATTTCATCTAGCGGTGTGCTGATTAATGTTGAACAACTTTACTACCGAGACAGAAGACCTCTGATTCTATAGCACTTGCCAATTTCCATGGTGTAAACACTCCCACTATGGCTGATTTCAAACTATTTATACAATATCACTGAGATTTGGATTTGGGAAGAAGTGCATAATAGCACCTCTTTGTATGGCATTTCACATACATATGGCAGATGTGAAGCATCCTCAGAAACACAGATGATAGTGAAATGTAACAAAGTAATCAGGGTGTGATGAGTTTTGAGTATTTGGTATCTTTGTTTTAATATAATTAATTGATCATATGTTTGTATAATGTAATTTTTAACGCTAGCCACCTTCAACAAATAGCTTGCAAAATTCCTGAAAAATTTTTACTAGCTCATGATGCCACTGGGTTGGCTCTCCATGTAATCTGTAAATAATTCTCATGGTTATCATAAATATTAAGGAGGATGTATGTAAAACACGAGTGTCTAACATAAAGCAAGTAATTTTAAAGGATAATTGGTATTGTTATCACTATTAACTAGCGACTTTATTCACAGGAGTTATGCTTCTTTATTTACTAAATGACACAAGAAAAATAATTTTGTGCAATTTTTCCTGTATAAACCAGGGGTAGGGGAATGGGTATACTACACTCCTTCTAGTGCCTAAGATATGTTCTGAGAATAAACGCTCACTATGCTATAAATGAGTCCACCAATATCACAATAGAAATAGAACGTGGCAACATTAACATAATATACTTGGCAAGCAATATTACATTGTGTTAAACTTCTCATTGAATGACACATGATTTATTTCAAAGTATATTGAGGGTTCATTATACTGAAATTTGTTTGTTTTCTTTTATATACATTGTCTGCTCATTTTAGACACTTAGAGAATATTTAGATCTTGATTTATATTTACATGCTCTCCTTAGAACAATAATTCTTGCTGGATTTCTTAATTCATTAAATAATATATTTTCTTCTATTGTTCTGTGTTCTTTTTCTTCTCTTACATGTGACACGAATATTAAAAGTATTAACACTATTGTTCCTACAGGCCACCTAACCATTCAGACACAAGGAGGGGACAGCAGAATCAGTAAATGTATTTTTTTAAGCTACAGAAATTGCCCCTTTGTTTGATAGTCTGCAGACACAGTGTTTTTCTCTATATTACGTTCCTACAGTAGGATGAAGCTGCCTAGACCCCTTCTATAAGGTCATCATTTATAGAATACCCACAAATGTGATCAATCAGGCCGTTCCAATGGAGCAATAGTCAGTATGACCTCAACAGACTTTGGCTTTTGGAGCCAGATCGCTTTAGTGACAGACATAACCCTGGTGGGTCGACAGCATCCTTCACTGCTCACTCTGCCATCTGCCACTGTGGAAACTTCATCATTAAAAGCTGAGTTGTTGCTGGACAAATTTGCAAATGGTTTTGAGAGCATTATTATTGCACAGAATGTTACCATCTGTAAGTAGACAAATTGGAATTATAATATAAGTCTACCTAACTCTCTTTATCTATGTATATCTTAATAGAAAATTTACAAGCATTAGTCTCAAAGCTGAAAGTATTCCCTTTTGTGTTTTGGAATTATTGCCTTGCAAAGGGCCTCCAGAATTTAACTTCCTGCTTTTAAATACATCTGCATTTAAACCATCACAAATCAAAGAAAATATATTTTATTTTCCATTTATTTGTCTGCCCTCATTCACATAGGATTTTAAAATGTTTGATATCACTGACATTATTATATTACATTATGTTATCATATATTCACATTTAAATATATATCATTTAAAAATTTTTTTCAGATTTATCTGTGACACAGTACTAACTGTCCTCTGTCAACTTTCAATGCCATGGACTAAACTATAAAAATTGTAAAAACAGGGCCAGCACCTGTGGCTCAAAAGAGTAGGGCACTAGCCCCATATATGCTGGATGTGGCGGGTTCAAACCCAGACCTGGCCAAAAACTGCCAAAAAAAAAAAAAAAAGATTTAAAAATTATAAAAACAATATAATGACAACATTAAATGAGAATTTCTAAGCCAGGCACTATATGTCTTTACATTTTTTAAGTCTTATTGTATAGAATTAAGGTTATTGTATTTGTAGTTATGTAATTATACACTATTTTATATTATATTGCTATGTCATCAGTCTGATATTATCGTCAGTGTACAAAGCAACTGAGGCACATAGATAAAATGATTGCTCAAGGTCACACAGCAAATTTGTGAAGTAGTCTCTATTTTTTACATACTATTGTACTCTTGAAAAGTGCAAGAAGAATGGATATTAAATCTTCTTGGTTCTTTAAGCCTCGATTCAATTGTTACATACTTCAATCCCTCAGGTAAGATTAATTACTTCTTTTTCTATATCTCCATAAAACTTAGTTCATAACTTTATCACGGCCTTCATAACATCAAATTATCTTAAATTGCATGCATCAGTCCATTCCACTAGAACGTAAGTGCCTAATGGATTGACTTACTTTGTTGAATGAATAAAGTCTTATGTAAGTTGCTATGTGGTG
This sequence comes from Galago senegalensis, assembly GCA_963575145.1. Classification (NCBI taxonomy): domain Eukaryota; kingdom Metazoa; phylum Chordata; class Mammalia; order Primates; family Galagidae; genus Galago; species Galago senegalensis. Next base: position 68,102 of record CAUYTI010102932.1, on the reverse strand, counting down.
CTTAACATTAATTTTGAAATATTCACTTATTCCTGTCGATCGCAGTGCTAAGTTGACTATGATGTAACAATCCGAGAACTTGTGATGGTGCCTGCTCTTCCAAAGAAAACACCAGCAGGTAATCACAGGGACTCATATAACGTGGTGTGATACGGTTAACAATTAGGTGATGATGGTGATGATGATGTTAGCTAATGGTTATTGAGTAATTTTATGTGCCAGGTGTGGTTCTAAGTACTGTATGTGTATTATCCAATCTAACCCTCACAATGACTAAATAATAGAGGAAGGGCAGAGGGCTTCCGTAGCAGTCAGGAAGGAGGCACTTAGCGAGGATTCCCTAACAACGTGAATTCTAAATCGAGAGCTAAAATGTTTCAGAATTAGGCAGGTGGGAAGGATGAAGGGACAGACGTGTGTGTGTGAGTGAAGGGTAGAGAAAGGAAAGTATGCCTAACAGGAGGCAAAGGCAGATTAATATATATACTTAGTGGATTGGGGGCTTTCTACTTCGAAAGTAAGACTATCAGTATCACGGAGCTTAATTCTTTTGAAACAAACACAAAAGCTAAAAACTGGAGCAGATCCATCATCCTCATCTAATAGATGGGAGCGCCGAATCCCCAGTTCCAGAAACTGAGCTCCCAAGGCCATGCAGAGCCATTGGCAAGAGTCAGGTCCCAGGCCAGGCTCTTTCCCTGACACCAGGCTGCGACCTCTGTGGACTGTTAAACGCTTCCGACTTCTGCCAGCCAGCAGTGAATGTGCGCAGAGAAACAGCTTTGTGCTTCCCTGACACACATTCCAGATTGTGCTCTTCTCTTTTTATAAGAAAAGCTTAAATTATGGAACTTATTATTAATAGTACATAATTGTACTTAATTTCTAAACAGACGTGATCTAGAAATGATTCTTCTCAATCTTCCCCTCAGCACATTGCCACTCCCCGAGAATGTGTCCTGACTTTTTATCGTATAAGCCATCCTCCCATTTCGCTCAGATTCCTGAGGGATAGCTTTAGTTCCCTCTTATTTGGAGGTGGTTTACCTAAGTGTTAAGAACGTGGCTTTTGAAGGCAAACAGATCGTCATTCCTGGGCTGGGTTGGCCACTTACCAGCTGTGTGACCTTAGACGTTAGTTCCTAATGTCAGAGTGTCCTTGTGCAGAGGAAGGGAGAGAAGATACACCAAGCAAAACGCATCGTCCTTGGCACATGGCATGTTTTGAAAACGTGGCTTGGGAGATATATTTTTTAACATAAAATCATAAAATCATAGCTAAAACCCCAGCTGCTCAGACCCTTCCCTCTTCCTGAGAGAATAAGTAGACTCATGACATTCTTAGCTGCTAAAGGAATATCCAGTTAGTTGTCACCACTAGATCGTAGATGTTCTAAGAGCAAAGACCAAGAATGTTCTCTATTCTGACATCTGCCACTATGACAACCGTGTAGTCAACACAAATAGTACTGGATGAATTATCTAATTATTTGGTGATTGAGACAAGGCTAAAACTCTGGTTTCTTGACATTTATGTTCTGACTTTCCTTTTATTCTACCAAAAAATTATAATAAATAAAAATCCCTCATTCTTCGCTTTGAAAAGCTTCTTCTGGGGAAAAATTGGTCTTAGAAATTTCAAATTATTCTATGATGATCTGATACGTTGTTTTTCATTCTGCCTGGACACAGTTGATACAAACTCACATGAATATTAAATAGCTGGGAGGGGAGCAAGGACTTTCATTGAGCAATTAAAAAGTGAGACAGCGCTTTATTGTGAGTGCCCTGCTGGGTGGCGGATATATGGCACAGCTAAGGCGCTGTGTTGATGCATTTTAAATTGCTTTCTTTACAACTCCAGTTTAGAGGAACTATCATCTCTGAGCCAAACTGGGGCAGGCCATTCCAAACCAGGGGAGTGAAACTGAGAAATTGCCAACATGCACCCTAGCCCTTGAACTTGGTTATTGACTAAATACATAGAAATATATTCAACAATGAACTCCTCTATCATACTGTACTTACAATTAAAAAATAACCTTATAAACAGCACACAAACAAATGTGATAGTCAAATCCACCTCAGTTGCTTAAGCTTTGGCGTTTCTGACCCCAATTTTAGTAGCGTCATTAACAGCTGATGGAAATAATGTTGAGGCCTGCAGATGTGAGACACCCTAGAAATCTGATCAGCGTCTCCTAATGAGATAACATCACACTCTTCCAATAAATACATGTAAGGATTTTTTTATTCTCCTACTTAAGGGAAAAAATAAAAACATCAAAAACAGTCATTATTCTATGCCAAAAATGTGAGCAGAGGTTCCCACTCTTCCCTTTGCTATTCCCTCTTAAGTCAGTGATAAAATATACATGGAACACATTATCTCTGTCTGCCAATTATGCTTGGAAGTGTAACATTATCTTTTAACTTAACATTTATGAAGCAATTTGCTATAGAAATGGGGGTGATGTGATGGTTTTCAGACGGTAAACTGTACTAACTGCTTGAAAATGCAAACAATTTAGGAGCTGACAGGTTCAATTCTCAAGTAGAAGAGGTGCCTTGTGATGTTTTTGGCTCTGGTTAAATATTCAGTCATTCTGCTTCCCTGTCTGTGGGAAATATGTTAATAGTTTATTGCTACAGCCTTTGAACTCCCAGGGCAAGTGAAGCCCAGAATTCCATAGCCCTGATGCCAGTGGGTGTGATTGAATTTGATGGATGCAAATAACCTTGGCTTTAATATTTTGATTGATCTGGAATGTATTAACAAGAGATTTTTATCACACAAACAGAGTCCTACAGAATCAGATCTTTGTCCAGAAGTCCATTTCAGTTTCCTCTGACTAACGCCTGGTCTCCCGAACGTAGACATGTCCCCTGACTTCTCATACTTCATATAAACAGCATGTATCTCTGTCATCATTCAGCAAATAAAAATAAGTCCTTAAAAATAATATGCTTCCATAATCCCATTTTTCAGTAAACAAAACAAAAATAACAAACCTTGTATAGAAAACTTTGAAAAGTTCTTGATATTTAGAAAGCTTGTATTTTCAAAGGACAACCACAGGTCTGGATTCGTATAGGGACTTAAAAACACAGGGCAAGCAATGAAGATGGTCTGTCATTTCCTGGCTATGAAAGAAAAAAAATCCATGGCATGTAATAAGGCGTCTGTGTATCCAGCTCGACGAGCTTGGTGACTCAAACTGGGAAGCTCGCTGAGGGACAAGAAATCATTTTTATTGGACGATTCTTCTGGCTATGTTCAAATACATAAACGGAGCAAATATTTTTAAATATTGATATTAAACTTGGAATGTTTGACACAATAGCAATTTTAAGTTTATTACATGAATTCCTAATAACAGCGAGGGTTTTTCATTTCTGTTCTGGTTTGTGTACGTGCTATACTTTTATTTCTCTTTCTGAGGGAATGGGGTAGTCAAGGAAAGGAGGGAGGGAAACAGAACCAGGTGGTGCCCCAAACTTCTCTATGTAAATACAATGGATGGCCTTGATGGCTCATCTATCAAATGATGAACTTCTTGGCCACATGCTAATCATGTTCATATTCTTATTTTATTACAGTTCTGTGGTACCACTATGTGTGAGGTGTGGGCCCTGCATGGATATAATCTTGAGGTAAATAAATATGTCCAAGTTGCTGTACTGCTGGGAATTCAATTCAGCTCTTGTTTGGACTGCTTTTGGTCTCCCCTCATTTGGGGTAATATACAGGGCCAGGACACAAGCAAAGACGTTAACACTGGCACTGGAAACTTGTTGGTTTGTACCAGGCTAGAATTTATGAAGTCTCTTCCTAGGAATAAGACTCTGGTAGTAATTTAAACTGAATTAATCATACTGGCCATATTGGTTCAGTTCAACTTGGGATGCCTTAATTTGGTCAGTGATGCATTTACCAGCAATTAAACTAAATGCACGGATATTTATTATTCTCTCACTGATAGGCAAAACTAGTAAGTAGAAGAGAATTTAATTGTTGAATTGCTCAGAGCTTTTACCAACAGTTCAATATTTTAAGTATGCTTTATAGTTATGATGCTAGGATCTTTAAAAAATGTATCTGTCATATAAAAATTTCATGTTTATAAAATATTAATATCTGATAATTATTAACCATAATTTCATTAAATGTATTTTGCTGTATCTGAAAATAAAGTTTAATTACCTACAAATACCAATAATTACGTAAACTAAATGATTCTCCTTTTTACTCTGCGTGACATCCAGAGTCTCAGCATTGACATTTGCCGATATTTCTTTCTCTCTCTCTTTTTTTTAATTAAATCATAGCTGTGTACATTAATGCAATCATGAGGTACAATGTGCTGGGTTGTTGAATTAAGATTAATGTGGATATTAAGTCTTATATCTGCTGACTTTATCAGCATTACACAAACATGCTGTGTAACAATCACCCCCAAAATCAAGGGCTTAAAACATTAATAAGAAGAATAATGTGTTCTAACTTAAGTTAAGCAAGCTCTTTTCTGAGCTCATCTCAATACTGTAGGACCTTATCAAAGGCAGCTGATCACAGCTGATCAGCACTGTTTCAACTTTCTGCCTCCAGAGTTCCTCCTCCAAGGGTGTCTAACTCTTTGGAGTCCCCACAGGTGGCAGTTTTAACAAATGCTTTGCCTCTCTATCACATTTTTTTCAGACGCTTCTTTCTTCACCCTCTGCTATCCAGTTCCGAAGCAATACCACATGCTGGTAAGTACCGGTTATGGTGCATCCCACTTCTAGGTACCAATTTCTGCAGTAGTCAGTATTGCCACAATAATGCTCCTTAGCAAATTACTGCACAATGGCTTAAAATAAAAATTATTTATTTTCTTTGGTGTGTCTGTAAGTCAACGAGGGGTGGGCTCGGCTGATCTTGGCTTCCAGATCAGGTCAGGTTTGAGCGTGCTCCAGTCTCTGCAGCAGGTGAGGCTCTGGTCTGCTCCAAGTGTTGGAATTCTGGGGCCCCAGACGAAGTGTCAACCACTACTTCTGAGAAGCTGTCATGGCAATTCCAGAACACGTCCCAACACACAGGCACAGCTCCGTCCTCCCCTTGTCACATCTTCTAAAATCATTTAGGCCAAAGCAAAGTACATGGCTGAGGACTAGACAAGTACACTCATCTACCTGAGGCCATGGTAAAGTCCAAATGTATGTTATTCCTAGAGGAAATCAAACAATTTAATGAATAATTCAACCATTGGCCCCTCTGTAAACACCTGTAATAGCTCGATTATCCCAATTATCTCACTGGGATAATCTAGGTTATTGTCACTCAACTAAAGATTATAAAAACTGAGACAACCTCCTTTTAAGTTCACTTTCAGCATTCTAGGTATGTTTTCTAAAATATCATGCCAATAGCAGAAAACATTAAGCCAGTTTAATAACCCTATAATCTGCCCGATTCTGTAGTTTAAAGATTACTAAAGCATGTGAAGCATTTCTTTTTCTTACACAAATATTCAGGTCATGTATTTTATAAAGCTCAATAAATTTCTCAGAAGTTAATGAAATATCAGCAAAATAAAATCACAATACCAAGCATCTGACTTCACTTTCTAACTTATATTCAAAGGTTATTTTCAATAACGCCCTAGAAATCTGATGGATGTCTCATAATGAGTTAACATCAGACTCTCCTAATAAATAAATGTAAGGTTTTTTAATTCACTGAAGACATTGTCCAAGGGTTCTAAGTAGATTGTCAAGGGCAAGATGGTAGGGAGCTTTAGGCAGAGCTTGAGTGCTGGGAATCAGATAAGGCAGCTATATTCTCAGGTGCACATGGAAGGTGTCCATGGTGACGCAGCCAGTTGCAGGGACAGAGGCATTTTCCATTAACCCCAGGACAGGAGATTAATGGGGTTCGGTTGGCCAGGATAAGAGACACAGAAATAACTTCAGATCTCATTTGTTTACATAGAAGTAGATTCTAAGAGTCTGCCACCTTGTTTCAAACCCTGGTCCTGTGTATGTATAATAAAGAATTTGTCCAGCCTTTATCCTCTGTTTCTGAGGGGCAACTGCTGAGTCTTTGGAATTTCTGAAGTTACAGGAGCATCTTCATTACTCATGGTGGGCCCTGATCATTTATGCTAATGAAGTGACACATCTACCTCCAGATGGTTTGTAATAATGGACGGCTTAGGATGCAGGCTGCCTACCAAAAAGACCACCCATGTGATTGGAGGGTTGGAGCTTTGAGCTGCGTGGTATCACCCTGACCTGCAGGGAGAAGAGAGGAACTGAATTCTGGGTCTGATCACATGACCAGTGATTTGATCAACCACACCCCTGTAACTAAACTCAAATAAAAGTCTGGACACGGCGAAGGGGTAAGCTCCCCTGTTGACAATACCCTGCATTTTGAAAGGGTGATATGTTCTGTTTCATGTTTTGAATCCTATCATACCTCAGTGTACGCAACTCTTCTTTCAGCTGGTTCTGATTTGTACAAAACTGTCATTAGGTATAGTGCTTTCTTGATTTCTGTAACTTGTTTTAGATAGCTGTCAAAACTGAAGGGGTAGTGAGAACCACCAAATTTATGATCACTAGGTCACAAGTGAGGGTAGTCCTGGCAATCCCTAAGTTTGCGATTAGAGTTTGAGGTGAGGGCAATTATGTGGAAGAATGTGCCCTGCACCTGTGAAGGGCGGCTTACCTTCGGGTAGTGAGTTACCATCAGGAGTTCTTGCAACTGCAGAAGCCTCTCCTAGAATATGAAGGGGCTGAGATAAACAAAGCAGATGGGATCTGTGTTCACACATGACTGGGAAATCATCTTATCTCTCTGAGGTGACAAGAATTTTACCCTACTTTCTAAACACATTTTATTTGTGTGTACGTATGAAGTCAAGTATTGCTGTTAAATCACATTCACATTACAAGAATCAAATAATTGTTAATACTCGTATTACAGGCAAAATTATTATTTTAACTTTTATATCTTAAAAGTATTTGAAGAAGAAGTAAAATACTTTCCATTGTATGCCATAAAAGGTTATGACATCACTTCTTCTTTTTTCTTTCTTCCACTCCCACCCTTGTGTGCTCTGTTCTGTGCCTTGGGGGCTAGAAGCTTGGAAACTACATTTCCCGGTCCACCCCCTTGAGCCGCACCTCCCCACAATGGTATCAAGTCACAGACTGAAAGGGAAGGAGTCATTTTTCTTTTGTGTTATTTGTAGCACACCATATAGCTTGTGGCAAGGAGAAGCGAGAGTTATTAGAAACACCTGTACTAGCTCGGTAATGTAACACCTTGGTGATAAGGGCATGGGGAAGGGATTCGGCTCTCTAACACGAGGGCCTGTGTGCCAGAACATCAGTGATGGGCAGTCTCTACCCCTGGGGTGCAGTAGACACGGGATCACATCTATGAGAAGCTGCAGGAGAAGGCAGCGGGGAGCGGGCACGCTATTCTTTTATTTATTTTTTTATTTTTATTAAATCATATTTGTGCACATTAATACTATCATGGGATACAGCGTGTTGTTTCCATATACAATTTGAAATACTTTCATCCAATTGGCCAACATAGTCATCATGTCATTCTCATAATTGTTAAGACATTTATATTCGACTTTTAGAAAGATTCACATGTACCCTTATAGGATAAACAGGCACGCTATTCTTTCATGGACTCACTCATTCTGACTCTTTTGCTTCTCTTGTTTGCAGGGCCTCTGCCTGAAGCTCCTCTAAGAAGATGGAAGAATTTCTTCTCCCATTAAGACTGTTTCTCTCTCTCTCCCTTCTGCTAAGGCAAATAGCCCTCAGGCACCTCAGGGTAATTGTCCTGGAGCAAGACAGCACAGCGGTCCAGGTCTGGACCATAGATAAGCGGGGGCTGGAGACTTGGCCAGTTCAGGGCCCTACAGTTATTCTTTTAGGGTGTACTTCTGGCCGTCATAGAATGATGGCAACGGTGCTGGCTTCGTTACAGAAGTATGGAGCTCAAGTTTCTCCTCCGGATCTTGCTGTAGAAGTGGTGGCAGCAGAACACCTTTGACAACACGTTTTTGGGCTCAGGCTCCAGCAGCTATAGCTGTAGGCTTGGGTATTGTGCTGACAGAGGATACCCAGAAAAAGTAAGGCCTAAGAGAACAGAGGTCTTCTCAAGGAGACCCTAAGGATACACCTGTGAGGTCCTCCCCATGCTGATGCTTCTGTGTCGTTGCTCTGCTGGCTGAAATAAAGCCCCTCCTCTTTTAAACATGGTGTTGGGGTGTTCCTTCTCTCCATTGGGCCTCATCTTCCTGCAACAATGCAGTATATTGTGGCATGAGTTTCTGGTTTCCCCCCACAGATTCCAGTGGCACCAGTTATAACAGCCTCAGCTACACATGATCACGGAATCTGCTGGTTTTCCTCCCTCCAACATAAAGGGTGATGTCGGCTTTGTGTAGTTATGGCTATTTGGCTTACTCCACCTCCTCATTTTGGCACCTCCACCCCAGCCATTCCAACACGGTTGCATCCCATTCCTTATTACAGTCCTGCATTTTAAATACCATTATTTTCACACCAGACACAGACCGATACAGAGTACAAGTAATACTTTCCTAAACACTTGGACAAATGGGATTTTTAAAAATCAAAAAATAATTTATGGAAATAGGGAACCTTCTTCATAGAAGAAAAAAGAAACCCCTCTTAAAGTAATCTGTACATTTCTAATTGAAGTACTTATTAAATAATATATCTGCTACTTAAAATTATATTTTTAGATATTACTTTTTTCTGTTAAGAGCTAGTTGTGTCTATAATTTTATTCCTAATTCATACTGTTTGAATATAGTTTGTAAATTAGTTTGATAAATTTAAAGCAAAGTATATTGTGTGTCATATGGTTATGAAAATAAAATCTTGTCAAATTTAAGAACTACCAAACTATCTTGATTTATAATGGGGATTGATTAATTTTATGTACTTCACTTTAGAGTGTCAATCTGTATCAGAAGACCTGGGACTTGGGACAAAAACTCCAAAAGTTGATTTTCTTAAACAAGAATATACTAATAAAAAAAAGATATGGGTATTTAATTATACTGGTATTTATTTAGCTTTTGTGTTTCAAATTAGCAATGGTCTTCACATGAAGATTACTCTTTATAGATGAGTCCAAAATGCCAGATGAAATCTGAACGTTTCCATGGATTTTGATACTAGAAATCTTCAAAAATAAATATGAAACAAGGAACAGAACACCCTGTGTAAAAGAATCATTTATAAGAAGTGTATAGTTACTTTAAGCAAATAAGGCTTATTCCAGGTGATCATTATAAGAGTGGTGATTGTCTGTAACTAGACCAAAGGAGAACTAGAAAACGTTTTATTGGTTAAACTCAATTCTTAAGATTTTCAACAAAGGAATTCTGCCTTAGTAAAATGTAATAAATAAATACATAGATTCCAGGATAATTTTAGTTGCTGTTAGAAAACAGTATTCTATACTTTTTATATTTTACTTTATAGCCTTCTTCATCCTAACATAATGCAACGGGATTTATCATTTTCATGCTAATATTCAGCCTGAGTGATGTTAACGTGAATTTAAAGGGAGACTGGGCCTGGAGGATCCCTAAGCAAACAAAGCTGGTTAGGGACCTCCGCTTTGCTTCATTTGCAAATATAGGTGAACCTTAACAAGCTGTTTTTGTAAATATCTATATTAAGGAAATATGAAACATAAGGCTAACTCGTCAGAAGTTGCTATCTATTATAGAACACATAGAGTAACTTAGATTAGTAGAGATTTTCCAGCAGCATAGACTCAGTAAGGAAAATGTGCAACTATAAGCAAGGATTTTCTTTTCTTTTCTTCCATATTTTCCTCATTAAAAAAAATGTGGTTTATCTTACAAGAGTACAAGTGAATCTTTCTAAAAGTAGAATATAGATGTCTTGACATAACAACTAAGAAAATGACATGAAGGCTATGGTAACCAGTTTGATGAAAATATCTCAAATTGTGTATCAAAATACCACACTGTACCCCATGATTGCATTGTTGCACACAGCTATGATTTAATAGAAAAAAAAAAAAAAAGCCCTTCCCTTGTGCTTCCTTGGTAAAATCTGAGAAAATCTTTAGTTTGGAATTGCCATCTGCTCAAATGAATTTATTAAAATTTTATTGTGCCTGACTTAATCTTTTGATAGCAGTGTATTTTATTCCAAATTCAAGTTGTTTTCAGTTATGTGAGCATCATTTACTCCATGTCCTTATTTTGTGCCTTATTTTTTAACTGGGAGCAAAGTATATTTCCACAGCATCATAATGGCAAGATGAAAACATTTAAAAAAAAAACCTTTTAGAAAAAGTATTTGTCTACTTTTATATATCTGGATGTTTTTATTACATAAATAAAGTAACCCATTGTTGATGTTGATTTCTTTGATCCAGGTATTTGGTGACACATAAACACAAACAGATCCCTACCATTGCTTCAAACCTTGGTAATAATAGACCCTGTAGGTTGGTCAGTAAGATAAGACCAAAATACAGAAATTACTCTGTAATATAGAAAAGAAGGCTCAGATAAAAATTGCTACCACCAGCAACATCATCATCTTTAGAGGTGTGACTTAATGTTCAAAAATAAAAGTATCTAATATAGCTGAAATAGGTAACTACAACCATAAATATAGTCACACTTTTGACCTAGTTACTCTACTCTTATTTATATGAAGAAAAAAATACAAACAGAAACATATTTTATTTTCATGAATAATTTTCCTTGATTGTTTCCTATCGGAAAAAAATTGGAAGAAATCTAAATATTTAAATAGGACATGATTTGGTAAATTATAGCACAACATAATTACTGTTACAATTAGGATGATTACTCATATAAAGACTCAGATTGCCTTGGTATAATGTAGAATGGAAAATCAGGAATTTTTTATGTAATATGTGATGGCAACTATGAAAGAGTTGCATTTAGTTAGGCCAATATGCAAATTGAAAATAAGATTTAGGTCAGATTATCAAGTTATATTTTTATTTTTTAAACCTTCAGTTTTGTTGATAATTATAATTTAAATTAAGAGGCTTTATGTTAAAGTTTTCCATTTTGGAAGGGAATCAAACTTATGAGTCAGGTATGAGGAGACAAGAGAGGACTATAAAGTTTCCTATTAGAGTTAGAATAAATCTACAAAAACAAAGGGTCTTTTTGATTAGACAAAGCCAATAAAGAACAAGCCTTTCTGTCTGATGTTTAGAAATAGTTCAGATTAAGTCATAAGGAGGTAGATAACTACAGATTCGATGCAATCTCTATCAAAATACCAATGATATGCTTCACAGAAATAGAAAAATAATCCTAAAATTTATATTAGGATTAGAAAAATAATCCTAAAATTTATTTTAGCCATATAATACGACCCGGAACAGCCCATGGTTATCCTGAGCACAAAAGAACAAAACTGGAGGAATCGTATTACCTGAGTTCAAATTATACTACAGAGCAATAGTAACCAAAACAGCATTGACACAGACCAACACAGCACAGAGAACCCAGAAATGAATCCACACGTCTGCAGTGAGCTTATCCTTGACAAGGTACCAAGAACACACAGTGGAGATAGGGCAGTCTCTTCAATAAATGGTGTGAGGAAAATCGGATATTTGTATGCTGAAGAATGAAATGAGATCCTTATCTCTCACCATATATAAAAATAAAGTGGATTAAAGACTTCAATCTGAGACTTGAATCTATGAAACCACTAAAAGAAAACACCGAAAACTTCAGAACACTGGTCTGGGCAATGATTTCTTTTTTTTTTTTTTTTTTTGCAGTTTTTGGCCGGGGCTGGGTTTGAACCTGCCACCTCTGGCATATGGGGCCAGCGCCCTACTCCTTTGAGCCACAGGTGCCACCCTGGGCAATGATTTCTTGAATAATGCCTCCAACTCATCAACAACCAAAGCGAAATTGGGCAAATGAAATCACATCAAGTTCAAAAGCTTCTGCACAGTAGAGGAAAAAATGAACAAGGGAAGAGACAATCCACAGAATGGATAAAATATTTGCAAACTACAACAACTCCACAGAGAAAAAGAATCTGATTTTAAAAGTAGACAAAGGATCTCAATAGACAGTTCTCAAAAGAAGACACAAACAGCCAGCAGATATGTGAAAAGATGCTCAAAATCACAAGTCATCACAGAAATGCAAATCAAAGCTACAGAGAGAAAGCATCTCACCCCAGTTAAAATGGCTTTTATCAACAGGACAGGCAATAACGAATGCTGGCGGGGATGCAAGGATGTGGGGAGAGGGGACCCCTGTACACTGCTGGTGGGGAGGTAAGTAAGTGTGACCACTGTGGAGAACTCCACGGGGATGTTCAGTCCCATTGCCAGGTGTGTATCCAAAGGAGGGGAAATCAGTACATCAAAAAGCCCTGCACTCCCAATGTATTGCAGCATTATTTACCATAGCCAAGATTTGGAATCAACCTAAGTGTCCAGCAACAGTGAATAGGTAAAGACACTGCGGTACATACACACAATGAATATCATAGAGCCACACAGAGAAGGAAGTCCTGCCATTTGCATGGATGGAACTGGAGAATATCAATTTAAGTGAAATGAGCCAAATTCTTGCATCTTCTCACTCAGAGATGGAAGCTAAATATTAAAAACAACCGATGTCATGGAAACAGAGTGTAGATGACTGAGAAAGGCAGAGATGAGTGCCTGACGTGATGGGTACCCCGATGACCCTGATTTCTATAATACATATTGTGTGTCTCTATCAAAATATCACAAGTGCCTTATAAAGTTATACAATATTCTGTAATCATAATAATTAAATTTTTTTAAAAAAGAAACCTTAAGACAGACCATTGGAGGGAAAGTTAGGATTACAGTTCACAGCCATCCAAAGTTGTGAAATGAAGGAAAAAGAGAAGAAGTTCTCAGATTTGAAGCTGTTTCCTAGACAACCTTGACTACTTTCAAACATCAACAAACAATTATCATTCACGATCCAGGTCACTGTGGTCCCCTCGACACCTGAGTTCTCTAGCAAGAGCAGATGAAACACATTTTATTCTATTGTAAGCTAGAAACAAGATAAAGAAGGAAAAGAACACTGGAGTTAATTTTTCTTTAAAAGTTTATTTTACATTAATTTTTCAGCAAAAGAAAAATGCTTTAAAAATATTTGGGTTTCCCTAGGGTGAGGTGAGTAGGGCTCTGGCTTTTCAAGCAAAATTTAAAAGGATGCCAAAACTTGAGTAATATAAACATAAGTAATATTTTTATGCAATCTTTATAAATCACATTTGGTGCAAAAACTCCATGATGAACCAACTATCAAAATATTAAGTATCAGTATTCCTTATCTGATAATATTGTCAGTATTACTGACAGTATTATCGCAATAACAGGATCAGCGGGACTGATTTTTCCTCTTGCCTTAGGCTCCCACATGGCTTGGCATGTCACTGGCTTGCTGATTAAAATTTGTATATAGTGTGTATATTACACATATATATCTACATATACTTATTATATATATATTATAATTATATGTATTATATAAATATTATAATTAATATATTTTAAAGGACTATTTTCAAGCCTTGATTTTTTATGTGAAGAATTCAAATTCTAGGCTTTAGACATGATAAAAGAAGGGGGAGAAAGGCATTTTAAAAACTCCCAACACAAAATACTGCATACAGAAGTATACCTAGGTAGTCATTCCCCTTGGCAACAGTTGAAAGCTAAAGGCAATACTTTTATGAATCCAATGCTAAAAAATGTTTTTTAGACTGAGAAATTAGGGCAAATAAAGTATTTTTGCAAAGCCAAATTTTCCCCAAAGGTCAGCGGAACATTCCTGTTATTCAACAAAAATGCTCTGACCACCTACAGCACACACGTGCTGCTGGAGGCAAGTTTTCCTTAGTCCTCAAAAAATATACTCTGAGTACAGGGTTAGGTAGCCCTAACCCTTCTGGAGGGTAAAGCAGCAGGGTTAGTGCTCTCTTTTTTTTAGTCTCTCTGCACATTTAGCAAATGGTGGGGATTCACCTTTAATCATTTCCCTTTTCTACTTTGTCAGAAGGGAACAATTTGCCAAGTCCCTGCTAGATGGTAAAGAAGTTCTTGGGGGCTTAATTCTAGGAAACTTTGAACTACTAAACACTTAATTGTAGGCCTCTTAAAGCAAGAAATGCACCTGTCTTCCTCTCTGTCATATCCCAGGCCTGGTGGAGTACACAGAGCACTGTCAGATGGGCAGCCTCTGCACTGCCACTCCGGGTCAGAAGGCCAGCATGTCATACCAACGCTGTCTCTTGGTGACTGTGTGATTTTGGTCAGGATACTCAACCTCTGGGTTGGCGCCTGTGGCTCAAGGGGCTAAGGCACCAGCCATGTACACCCAAGGTGGCGGGTTCGAATCCAGCCTGGGCCCGCCAAACAACAATGATGGCTGCAACCAGCCAGGCATTGTGGTGGGCACCTGTGGTCCCAGCTACTTGGGAGGCTGAGGCAGGAGACTTGCTTGAGTCCAAGCTGTGAGCTGAAATGCCATGGCACTCTACCCAAGGGGACAACTTTAGGCTCCTGTCTCAAAAAAAAAAAAAAAAAAAAGGATACTCAACCTCTGTGGGCCTCAGTTTCCTGGTAGATAAAATCCAGTGAGGTGTTTCAAGGATTCACTGGAGGGCAAGAAGTAAAGCCAGCTTTAAAGAAATGAAGAAGTTGTCCATAGTTATCATTTCACCTAGTAGAGGGGTTGGCAATGTTTTTTTCTGTAAAGGACCAGACAGTAAATATTTTAGGCTTTGCAATCCATATGGCGTCTATCACAACTACTCAGTTCTGCTTTTGTAGCACAAGAGCCGCCACAGACAATATGCACATAAATGGACATGGCCACGCTCCAACAAAACTTTACAAAAACAGGTGGTGGGCCAGATTTGGTCCTCAGGCCATAGTTTGCCAATTCCTGACCTAGTATGACATAGTATGGATTGAGAAAATTAGAATGTGTTTTCAGGTTAAAGAACGCTAGACTCTAAACTCCGTAAGAATAGGAGCTCCTGGCAGCCTGCTCATCTGTGGGCCTCCAGAGAAGAGCTTCAGCAGAGTTTTCCACGTCCTCAGAAAGTGTTAGCTTCTGAACTAAGCACTGCTTAGAACTTTTAACAACACTTGATAACTGAAAGGAAAGTGAGATATTTAAATATCTCTTTAATTTCAAACTGTGTTGTAAGACTTCATGCTGCTTCTTTCTACAGCTGTTATTCCCTGCTAGACACAGTTTTTGGAGATTCTTAGCTGAAATACACACAACCTGGATATTATGTTATTTATGCCCAAGCCCATTAAAATAAAAGAAATAATAACCTGTAAGGCCCATAGGAATAAACATCATGTATCCTTGTGATTTTAGAAATAAAAGAATTATGACCTACTCCTGTAGTAGTGCCCTAACACAACTGTATTAGAAAGCCAAGCACCATGGCTCATGCCTGTAATCCTAGCACTCAGGAGGCTGAGACTAGAGGATGGCTTGAGCCCAAATGTTGGAGGTTGTAGTGAGCTATGATGCCACAGCACCCTACCCCAGATGACGGAGTGAGACTCTGTTTCAAAAAACCAAAACAAAACAAACAACCCCTCCCCAAAAAACACAACTGTATTAAAGAGATGATTCCAAATGAACATTGTGAAACATAAATACAGAGTTTAGTATTTAATTTAATGGAAACATGACAAATCATTAAACAAATCTTCTTTTCCTGAATATCCTATGCCTTTTCATTCTTTGCATTTTTTAAGAAATGGTTTCTTTCCAGGTGTGGCTTTTCTGGAATTATTAAATGTGTCCAGGAGATACTGTTTACAAAGATAGAATGCATTGAAATTTTGCCTTCAGTAGGTTTGCCAATCAGTAAATAGAAGACAGAGACTTTCTAACACTGTTACCTGTAAAAGGCTTTGAAAGAGTGAAATGTATAGAAAACAGTGGAAGAGTAGAATTTAATATAAACTTTTTCTTTTTTATAAGGTTGTTTTAAAAATTGATATATCCTGGGGTGGTGCCTGGGGCTCAAAGGAGTAGAGCACCGGCCCCATATGCCGGAGGTGGTAGGTACCCAGCCCTGGCCAAAAACTGCAAAAAAAAAAAATTGATATATTCTTATGCAAATATATTTGGATTTCAGATTGCAGAAAATACATTCTTTAGAGAGCTTTTATATTAAGAAAATGATAAAATCTTAATATGAAAAGAAAGGCCAAAGAGTAACTAAAATTTTTTTAATACAGGTCTTAGTGTAGCCCAAGAACATTATGTGATGTATGATTTTTCAGTTCTACTTATTTGGATTTGGATTCATTTTAAAACATGAATACATGCTTATTATGTCAAAGTCCTCTGTTTGGACCTGGGAAGACCCCAGGACCGGTTTGACAGTATCCCAACACTGAAAGACCTTGCCATGTAGTCCAGGGAAATAGATTGCATACAAATAGCAGAGAACTGAGCAGGTACGGAGAAGGTGAGAGAGACGCAGATTTCCTGAGGGTGGCTAAACATGGGCTAAGTGTAAGTGGGAGAGGAATAGTCCCTTTCAAATATTATTTCAACATGGTGTATGATAATGAGCCCCCGCTGAGACATTGGTAAAAAAAAATGTAGAGTAAGCGGAGAGAGCACTCCGAGGTGTCAAGGATGAAGGAAGGTATCTACTAGAGCACTAGTAGCTGGATTGGAAATAGAGTCAAATGGGAACATTTTTCCTTTTCTTGGTTTTTAAAAAATCTGCATTGCAGCAAAATAAAATGCAATATGTCATTATCCACAGGTGGCACCATTCAGACTATTCATTTTCTGATGTTTTCTGGATTACGACTTGGAAACAAATCCACCACCATCCTAATGCTGAGGGCAGACTAGAGAAATGAAAGAAAGGCCAACAACTGGAGTTTTGAATAAAGTTTTCAATCAAAATATAAACAAAGTAGTAAATACCTAGAGTTTACCTCTATCTTCAAATTGCCTCTAGCATCGAGTGGGAGTGGCTAGACTGAGAAAGGTTTGTTGGAATTTGTAAACGGTTTAAACATTTCCATGCTTCTAGTTCAAGGCTTTGGAATCAATGATCTGAAGGATGCCCCAGGAAACAGTCCTTCTAATAGTATTTACTGTCCCTAAGAAAGCAGAAATGATTTGTAGTTTTTGCTCAAATGTTTCACAAGTAAAACAGCCTAACCTTCTAAAACATTCAAACCTGCTTAAGACATAAGGTTCAGTGTTGTCTCTCTAGTTCAAGCTCATTTCCAAACCACAGCACACATGGGCCGGTGACCAGGTAGGTGCCGAGGGAAGAGATTGTTACAGTGTACTGGAAATGGCTTTGTTCACCTGAGACCAGAAAGGGGATCTTACTAGCAGAAGAAAAAAAAAAAAGCCAAACATTAGGAGAACCTAAATTGTGTGCTGTTCCAAGGCACTGTTCTGTGCAGTGCCCTGAATGATAATGGCGCATTTCTATTTGGTTTTTGGTGACAATGCAATACAGTAATCCCCACTTATCTGAGGTTTCACTTTCTGTTATTTCAGTTACCCATAGCCAACCAAATTAAGTGGAAAGTTCCAGAAATAAGCCATTCATAAGTTTTTAATTGGCCACCTTTTGAGTAATGTGATAGAATCTTTTTGGGATGCGGATCATCCCGTTATCCAGCTAATCCAAGCTGTATAGGCCCCTGCCCATTACTCTCTTACCCTCAGTCATCACAGTATGGAGTGCTTGGTTTGGTGCTATCTGAGGTTTCAGGCATCCACTGGGGGTCTTGAAACATCCCCTGGGGATGAGGCAGGACTACTGCATGACAGGGACGCAGGGGTCAGGCTGAAGTTAATTTACCTATCCTTTTCCTGAAATGCCAACTTGGGCCATTTCATGCAAGCACAAGACGACTAGAAAGATAACAGGAACCAAATGAGTGCTTGGCACATTTCTCACACTATAATGAAATCAGAATAATTGAGAGAGTCAGCAGAACACAGTTATCAATCAAATGGAGGATGTGGTTGGTACAGATGCCAGATCTGATTTGCTGCTGTGGCCCAGAGACCCTGTTTTGGTTTTCTTATTGATTATTTTTGTTTGGTATTTGCATTAGTGTTAAACAGAAAAATACACCCCTTGTCCCACTAGGTAATACTTAAACTTGGGAACTAGACCAAAGGTGACATGGTAGGTTCAAGTTTTACAAAGAGTCTGCATAACAAATACCTGGACCTAAAAGTGAGGAAGCAAATGAACTAATTGCAAATATAAACAAAGAGAAAGCAAACCCTTCAGTTAGTGCATCAGTTAATCTGGATAGACTGAGACCTCATTTCCCACTCAACTCTGAAATTAATCTTCCTTGATAAAAGGATACTACGGCAGTGATTTCAGAAATAGGGAACCTAACCCCCCAAATGTTGTTTCTCTTGAATTTTCATGTACCCCCCTTTTCCTCCTTTATTTGATCTTACTTTTCTCTAGAAAATACAAGCAAATTGTCATTTCTTCTTCTTTTTTAAGTAAAAGACTGTTTCATATATTCAGACTAGATTCAGAACAAAAGTAATTTTTACCCTCGATCTGAATTTTAAAAATGTGAAGCTCAAAAGTCTTGAGATTTTTGGTTGCAAACATTTTTGCTAAACGCTAACATTGACAGCTGAGTCACGCAAGTCTCAGTTCTTATCATTTAGTTTCTGATGAAAAACGGAACTGGCTTGAACCACAACTCAAGGGAACGAACAGTTGCTTCTCTCCTACTGATAAAAATTTCAGCACTATAGGCAAGTTCCCCTGATGCTAATATAGATATGGTGGGCCCAACAGACAGGTGGAGTTGGCAAATAAATGTTCATTTCTTCCTTTTATGACTCAATGTTATCACGAGGGAAATTGAGAACATTTCCACAACACAGCTGCGTGGGCTTCTCCAGCTCGTCTATCGGGACAACACAGTCTTTTCCTCCCCTGCAGTTTGGCAACCAGTGCAGAGCTGAGTAGGAGATGGAAGATTACTCTCAAGTTCACAGCTCTACGAGGAGAGCAAGTTGTGTTTCAGAGTTTGCTACTTCTGTCCATCAATTCTAAGTCTCTGAAGTTATTTGCAGGATACGCTAGCGTATAGGATCATATAATCAGAGGCCTGGATAAGATCTAAGTCTTAGATTAATCTAAAATAATCTCTTAGATTCTAAGAGATCATTTAGTCAAGTTTTGTGTCTCTTCTCTGGCTTCCTGACAAGTCATTATTCAGCACATGACTTCATACTTTTGGCAAAAAAAGACTCAATGCTTTCTGGATATTCTTTTCTAGCTTTGAAGACCTCTGAAGCAGCGGTTCTCAACCTTCCTAGTGTTGCGGCTGTTTCATACAGTTCCTGTGGGTTGCGACCCACAGGCTGAGAACCACTGCTCTAAAGGGCCTGTTACCTTTTCTGACCCGATGGCTGGATTTCTATCAAATACAGTTCAGTCCTTCCTGTGATCTCAGCCCAACATCAAGAAGAGAACTCGAAGACATTGCTGGCTATTTTAGGAGCCATATTCACCTCAGGAAGCAATCAGTTAATGCAGGCACAGAGTAAAAATTTATACTTTTAATTTTGTCCTGAAAAAAAGGATTTTGGAGGAAGGAAAATCCATAGCCAGAAAGTCTAATTTGTCATCTTCCCAGCCTATGACCTTTCCACTCTTCTACTTAACCAGACTCAGAATTTTGTAAGGAACCTCCAATGAATGCCTAATTAATTTCTTAGTTTCACATGGTTTATGCCAGCCCCACTCTCATCCCTGGGCCTCCTGGCTAAATGAAAGGTTTAGACTTTTTTTTTGGCCGGAGCTGGGTTTGACCCAACCACCTCCGGTATATGGGGCCAGCGCCCTACTCCTTTGAGCCACAGGCGCCACCCAAGGTTTAGACTCTTACAGTCTGATGTGGCCTCAGTGGCATCCAGCTCAACTATCCACTTAGCTCGAGTTTCCTCCAACTCGTTTCAATCCTCAGATGCAGTTAAATTAAATGAGTGGGAGCACAGGGAGTGGAGTTTGTAACAAGCTGGAAAGCTCAGACCAAGTCCAAAACAGATTAATTCTACCTGGAAGATACTGACATAGGGGAACACAACATCGTGAGGTCCAAGTTGTTGTGAGAAGTACAAATAAATAACCCATGATGAACTCTGATATTTTAAAGTTAGTTTCTTTCCTTTTTTTTGTTAAGTTGGTCTTACCTCCCACATACCTCTTCTGGCCAGCTCTAGCCCAGGGACCATCAGTTCAGGACCTTCATCCCATAATCACATTTTCTCAGTCTTGTCAATAATTTTTACAAAAACCTGAAACGTATTAAAAGAAATATTAGACACCAAAAATGAAGAATGATAAAGCATGTGACAAATTGAGAAATACTTAAGATACAGTGTTAAAGAAGAAGATGGAAATTATATGTATCTTCTGTTGAAAAGTGTGTCCTTTAGGACCATGATTTAGGGGAAAAGATGAGAAAACATAAAAAATGGAATAATGAGCTGGGATGGAAAGACTGGAATACTTTAAATTTCTTCCTTCTAAGGCTCAATAATTTCCTAATTCTCTTCTACGATTCTATGAGCCTACACAGCTTTTTAAAAGCGAAAAACCTGTGAGTATATCATTACTATTACACGGAAGTGAAAGGAAATTCTAAACACAAAACTCTGGGAATTCCCTGATTTGTTAACCTCCCCTTGTATCATGCCTGTAAGTTTTCATCTTCCCATGTCCCTTTTTAATGATAACACGTGCTCAAATTACCTGTTTCTCAGAAGCAATTGTGGTAGAAAGACTGGAAATATTATAACATCAAGTTGAAGGGAATAAAAATGGAAAATGAAAATACTACATATTAAAAAGAGAATGAAATAAGAGGAAAAGAATCACACACTAGACATAAGATTGACTTCTTATACTGGCTCTTTCTTTCTTTTCTCTTTTTTTTTGAGACAGAGTGTCACTATGTTGCCCTCATTAGAGTGCTGTGGCATCACAGCTCACAGCAACCTCAAACTCTTGGGCTTAAGCAATTCTCCTGCCTCAGCCTCCCAAGTAGCTGGCACTACAGGTGCCTGCCACAACACCTGGCTATTTTTTCACTGCAGTTGTCATTGTTGTCTAACTGATCCTGGCTGGGTTTGAACCCACCAGCCTGGGTGTATGTGGCCAGTGCCCTACCCATTGAGCTCCAAGCACCACCCTATACTGGCTCTTTCTAACAGGATTTGACTTACTCAACGCTAACATTTTTTTGAGCCCTTATTTAAGGTACTATTATTATTCTATATATTTTCTTCATACTAAAGATTAAAAAGGTTAGACCAGGTTAAACCAGTATCTCAGAGTGCCCAAGTCTCAGAGCCACCAATCCAGATTATCCTTCCTCCAAAGTCAGTCAGCACTGACTGCCTATTGTTTACAAGCCAAATAATCTCAAGTCAAAAAAAAAAACCCCACAACAAACAAACAGCCCCCTCCCCTGATTTATGTACCATAATCCCCAACAAAATGAAAGCAAACCAAACTAAAACCCAGCACTTTTCTGATGTTTCACCACCACCCCCCCCCCGTAAGCTTTGTGGCATATGGAACGGACCTGCCATCATGATCGCGTGGTCCCCACGGAGCGCGGTATGTTTCTGCGGAAGATTCCTTTTCTTTTCTTCTTTATTTTCTCCCTCTCTGCACACACCATGCAATGACTCAGAATGGCCATTTTGAACTTCAGCGGTCACCTGACCTTTCCCTCCTGTACCAAATCAGGGGTTAGAAAACCCACAGGATTCTCTGATTTGAGAAGAGCAAATAAGCCACAGCCTGATGTGGTAAGTTCAGTGTTGAGGACACCTGAGGCTGGCTGACTCCACACAGGAGGCTTTTCACTTTTTAGCATCTGGGCCCTGAGTTAGATAACAGGGATGGTGAAACCGCTCCTGGAAGGGTGTCTTTCATACGCAAACTAGCCAATCCAGATCCAGTTCCAGTCTCTTCCTCCACCACATTCTCATAGCCAAGGTCACTATTCTATCCCACTGTCCTAATCGCTTCAGGGCCAGGCGCCACCCTGACCCAGAGCCTGCTGGAATGATTCAGAGTAGTCAGCCCGGAGCCTTCGGCCCTGCCTCTCCACTGTTTCCTGAGGAAACCACAGTTGCCGTTGTCCAGTTTTCCCTTTACACCCTCTGCTTCATGCCTGACTCCAGAGGCTTCCTGTCCAGCCGGAGGACATGGTGTCTAGATTACCATGAGGGTACAGACGTGTAGGTTACATTGTTTGCATTTCTAAGGTCAAGTTCAAGTTGTAGTTGAGCCCTTCACCCAGGGGCCTGCTGAGCACCCTGACATGTGCACATCAGGTGCGACCCCGCCCATCACACTCCCTCATCCCCGTGCCTTCTTCTCTCCTCCCCCCACTAGAATATACTCGTGTTTTTCTTTCTTGTGGACATAGTTGTTTATATATTGCCTTCATACTAGGATTGAGTACATTAGACACTTGTTTTTCCATTCTTGTGATGCTTTCTAAGAAGAATGTATTTCAACTCCCTCCAGGTAAACACAAAAGATATAAACTCACCATCTTTTCTTACGGCTGAATAGTACTCCATGGTACATATGCCACGGTTTGTTAATCCATTCATGGGTTGATGGGCACTTGGGTTGATTCCATGTCTTGGCAATTGTGAATTAAGCTCCAATAAACACTTTAGTACAACCTTCAATCCCATTACCAGGTATCTACACAGAAGAAAAAAAATCATTTTACCAGAAGGACATTTATTTGTACAAGCTATCTTTTCAATGACAATCGTCTCCTAATCTATTCTCCCCCTCATATCTGGAAAAATAAAATCCACATTTTAACACACTCCAGAAAACTCCAGTCCTGTGGCCTGATCCCTACTCCCTGGAATGCTGTTTGTTACTGCAGTTCAGTATGAGCTGTTTGCTGACAGTGCACGGTCAGCTACAATGGCAAAGACTTCAGCCGGGGCTTGTACCGCGTGGTTTGGACAATAGCTCATAATGGCTCCACCTGTATTAAGAGAGAATTCTCTAGTGTATCTGTAATGTATCCGAAATCCTTTTGTCTGTCATACAGATGACGAACCATATCACTAAGCAGTGTCAGAGCTTGTACTGGAGAGAGTCGGCAGACTGATCTGCCACCATGGGTCTGCCACCAGACACCGTTGTGACTTCACGTAGCCATTGGTCCCCTCGCGATTTAAACAGCAGTGTCTAAGTTCTAGGAAAGACCTTAAAAGTATAAAAAGTGGAATGAATACTTGCAAGGCTGTCTCTGAGGAAAGTTTGGAATGCCTCAGATAAATGAGCTGCATGGGAAATGCTCGGACAGCCACCACATAAAGTATTGTTTATTTTCTCTTGTAAAGGCTCGCTCCCTCCATGTCCTTTCCTTGCCAACATGTGACATTCTCTGGGGCAATTTCCAGTCACCACTGCTGCCGGCCAGCTGATCACCATGGTCATCAACTCACTGACCCTGGAGAGCACCAAGACGCCCTGCTGTCGGCCATGTGCATGATGTGGCCGCAGCATCGTGAAGAGCTGCAGACACCCGGGTGCTCTCTGGCTCAAACTTGGCAGTCTGGGGAGGCTGCCAGGACGACACCAGGAGGTGAGCCAGGGGAGCAGCGTGCCAGAGCCAGCAGGTGGCAATGGCCAACAGCAGCTCAGAGAGGCGGATCAGTCTTTCCAGCAGTTAAGACGCCAACAGAGGTGGGAGCCAAAGCTGCCCTGTTATCCGACGTATAGGCATTGTTATAAATGACAACAAAGCCCCTGTACCGTCCTCACCGGGCTTGTTAGCCAGGTGGCAGCTTTACCAGTCACCGTTGCTCCAAGGAAAGCGTATGCTATATTGTTTAACTTACATGTGAGGCCAGGGAATTGCATTTCTTGGAATAACGTCTTGGAGACACAGTAACAATGAGTTCTGGTATTTATACAGTACAGCTCTCTAAGGCAGCTAATGCATTTGGCAGACTGCACTTCAAGCAGACTTAGACCGCTGCTCACACGTAGGCAAGGAGGTGCTATCCAGCAACTTTAAAAAGCGTGACACCTAATATGTAGATAGAATATTTTAGACATAGGGTCATGTAAAATTTGAGATAGAATTAAGATGAGAATTTAGAAGTTCGGAATGCTCATTTTCTACACAATCCAGTGTATCGGCTGATGGAGTATACAGAATTCCAAGTGATGCCAGTACACTTGTGTCCGTGTTATATTCACCTGAAACAGACAGTCAGAAAGACAGTGAAATAAAAGCCTCTTTTCTTCATTTTGATCTGTAATAGGATTACAAGTGCATTACAGAAGTAAAAATTGTTTCTTATAAAACTCACTCTAAATCCTTCAGGAGCAGAAATAATAGAGAAAGCAGATATTATAAGATGTTTTCCAAGTTGGAATCTATTGCAATAAGTTGTAATATGTTTTTGAGCAAGGCCTAGCAAACAAATACTCATGCTTGCTGCTAACAAACTAAGAGCTGTCCTAGTATTTACGTACTTGAGAAATATATGAACAATTTAAGACTGTGCTTCTAAGATATTGCAATCTTGTTGACAAAGCAAAACTAATCAAAGAATCACCACCAGCCAGTGTTAGAAGACCGTGCACTTCCTGCCATCAGACTAGGAGGAGAGGGAGAATTACTGAGGTCTGGAGCAGGCGGGCAGGCTGCATGCAGTGGGGTAAACTGGCCGGCCTCAGCGTGGGCAAGATTTGGACCCAAAGGCCTCAATATGTGCATAGAAATCTAAGCTTAGGAGTCAGGGTTTCATCTGCTATGACAGGGTGGGGATTCCTATAACAGTTTCCATCACTGAGAATCAATCACCAGCTAGGACCTTTATCAGAATACTGGTAAACAAGGCAGTGTGATGGTTTCTAAGAGCAGAGAAAGGGGAAGAGTAAATAGACTGTAAATGCTGCTCTGTCCCCTCAAATCCCATTTGTCTGTGCCTCAGGACCACCACGTGTGTCCAACACGTCGAACTTACCCAAAGGCAGAGAAGCAGACGCTACTGCCTTACTCAAAGCCTCCTCTATCCTCCTGTTTTGACAA
This sequence comes from Galago senegalensis, assembly GCA_963575145.1. Lineage (NCBI taxonomy): Eukaryota > Metazoa > Chordata > Mammalia > Primates > Galagidae > Galago > Galago senegalensis. Next base: position 42,868 of record CAUYTI010102932.1, on the reverse strand, counting down.
AGTTTATTTGTATAGCTTTTAAAAAGTCACAACCTACTAAAAATGGGGTTAAATGCTTTTCTTAATCCCTTCAATCCCTCAGGGATAAATACTAGGAGTCCTGTGGTTACCAAGTCCCGGGATTCAGGAAACAGAGATTGAAAATCACTGGATGGGCCGATTTATCCAAACACTTTGATTCTATGATCCCAAGAATAAAGCTAATAAGATCAGGTGATAATTCCAAGTTCAAGCAAAAACTAAAAACACGCTGTCTCCAAAACAGTGTGCTAAACAACTGGTGTGCGCCTTCCGGGAACTGGGTAAGAACCACGCCTCCTGCCAGCACCACCCTGTACCCACCTTATGCCCCCCACGTTGTTCATTGTTTGTTTACAGTTATGCTACTCTATCTCTCCTGTCCTCCTTTTCTTTGGCTATTATCAACTTTAATTTGCTAACACAAGATAGTTGACACTTTGATTCCAGAGTTTTGAGAAAGGTGGGTTCTAGCCATTCCCCCTCAGCATTTCCCAAATGTTTGTTAACAAACATTTCCCATGACAGAGTGATTTCCCTCGTGCCCTTGCTGTCTCTAAGCAGCAGCTAGCAGGCTTGTTTGGAACGGCGGCTTCCTGGCTTTGGAGTTGTTTCTCGTTTGTTTTGGGGGAGGGAGACAGAACATTTTGAGCTGACGTCCTCTCTGGTACCGTTCTCAGCTCATCCTGTTTCGTTCAGTTCCGAGGCATCTGGGCCAACTCTGATATCTGACTCACAGCTCTCCGCTGACATTTGTTGCAAAAAGCTACATCGTCCTTCGAATTTGAAAATGTGGCCGCTGTTGTCAGGAAGGCAGTAACCAGGATGTGTCTGGGACAGTCACCTTTACTTGCTTCTTTGGGGATGTGACACCTGTTTCTGAGAGAGCAGTTGGGGCAGGAGGGTGATCTTGACTATGGAACAGAGCCATCTGGACAACTACCACTCAAGGGATCTCCAAGGACCTTTCAGCCAAACAGGACTGGAATCAGTTCCTTTGGCATCCCCTCGCCCCACCAACTCCCCACCTGAGTCAGTTTCAAAAGGTGACTTGACATCCTAATACAGAGGCTTCAAGCTCAGCCAACTAAAATGTTTTCTATTTCTTAAGCAGACTGAGCTCTATGAGCCACAGCACCCTTGCCTTAATCCTTCCCTCTGCCTGAGAACTTCATGCTTCCCATCTTCCCAGCAGTAGCTCTCAGAACTCATCATCAGAACTCATCATCCTTTAGCTCTCAGAACTCAGCTGGCTCACCATCAGAGACACCTTCCCCAGTCACTCTGCCTCATCCAGTGTGCTTTCCCCAGCCCAGGATTTAATAAAGTTTCCTGTTTTGTTGTCTTTATAACACTTCTCAAAATCCGAAATCTGATTAACTTATTTCTTATTTACTTCATTTTGTTTTGCAATTGCTCTGTATTAAATAGATGCCTCATGTGACCAGTGGCCTAATCAATCTACTCGTTAGAAGAGTGTGTGGCACATGTTATGTGCCCCCCCCAAATGTGGAATGAATAAATGAAATACTTTTGCTCTCCTGTACACTGCTCACTGCTCCACATATGCTGGTCTCTTTCTGGTCCTTCCTTTACTTTCTCCTCCCTCCTGACATCAGAGCAAAGAATTTAGATGGCATAATGTGCTGAAGGACAATTGTAGTTAGGAAAACTGGCCTCTGGGAATCAATAAAAATATCAGCACCTGTAGCACAGTGGTTACGGTGCCAGCCACAGGCACCCAGGCTGGAGGGTTCGAGCCCAGCACGGGCCAACTAAAACAATGACAGCTGCAACAACAATAAAAAGTTGCCAGGTGTTGTGGTGGGCCCCTGTAGTCCCAGCTTCTTGGGAGACTAAGGCAACAGAATCGCTTAAGCCTAAGAGTTTGAGGTTGCTGTGAGCTGTGATGCCACAGCGCTTTATCAAGGGAGACTCTGTCTCAAAAAAAAATGTTTTTTAAAAAATTAAAATATATACAACACTTCTCCCTGTTCTGCCTGACCCAAAGGAATTACTCACCTGCTGGAGATGAGTGTGTCAGTTTGTTATGGATTAATGACCTGGATGGTCCTGATATGCCTGGGAAGTAAAAAGACAGCAGAGGGCAAATTAGCCTGAGAGAGAACAAGCTAGAACCATCACCTGCTCTCTCGTTAAACTTGCAAACCCTCACCATGGAGGCTCTGCCAGGGCAGGAAAGCAAGAGGCTTGTTGATTTTTATCATGAGCAAATTACAGCTATGACCGATAACATTTGACATTTTTGATTTGCGGTCCTAAATTCCAAATTCTTCCAGTGAATTGACAAAAAACTTAGAAGCCCATAGGAACTGGTATTTGAAGACTTGGAAGAACCTTGTCTGAGCCCACTCAGTGAGAGCTGTAGAGATTCAAGTTTGAAGTCCTGGGACCTCGCATCATCCTCTGCGCAGAAACACATGCGCTCTGTACACATCGCACACAAAGACACACGACCACAGGGTGAAAAAGGAGAAGAGATAGCACTGAATATTTGAAAAGCACCAAAATCAAAATAGAATAAAGTGGAATAAAATAATATAAAATGGGCACACATTGAAGTACATAGTGCATATGCAAAGTGTCTTGCTGTAGCATGGTCTGACCTTGGGTGCATCCTTCTTTATGGGTTGTTTTATATTGGAATCTTACATGAGATGGAGGCCTTCTCTGAGGAGCCACCGTTTGGCCCATCTGCTGAAGAACTGTGGGGAATAACGTCTGCCCTACCGGCCCCGGCAATCCTGGCATTAATAGAACATAAGCGCTTATGCAATGGCACTGGATCCGTGGCAGCTGTTTGTTCAATGTTTCATGCTTTTAGCCACA
>CAUYTI010102932.1:0-37500 GCA_963575145.1 Galago senegalensis | reverse complement strand
TGGGTGATACCCTCTAAAAGTGGAGATACTGTCTTATCTTTGTATATCTTCAGCCTCTCATCTTACCCCTGCAAATACACATGCACACAGCCTTCCACAAGATGTGTTCAATGAATATTTTGACTACTTATCTGAGTGTATGAGGCAGAGATCTGGAGTTCTAAAAATAAGATTTTTAAAAAACAAACTTTGGCTTAGGATGTGGAATTCATCCCCACATCATTAGCAAAAGTATACTTTGGATACTACTTTGACAATCTCCCAATACCTATTATCCGTCAGGATCCCAACCAAAAAAATATGGCATGCTCTAAACAAGATAATCAGAGGAGCGTTATCCACAAAGGGCTTCCTTACAGGGGTGTTGAGTATAGTGGATTGTGAAAGGTCATGTGGCAAGACTTAGCAAAGACGGGAAGGGATTAGTCCACAGAAAGCATAGAACAGAGACCTGGATAAGGCCAGCTTACCTTGCTGGGAGAGAGTGAGAAGGCCCTGATCTTCTTCTCTAACTTTCCTCTAAACTTCTGGGGCTCCCAATTAGCTGAACTCATGGGAAGTTCCAAGTCATACAACCCTCCCAAAATCCACGTAGGTCAGGCTCTCAGAGGAGGTGGCGGCATGAAAAGGGGGGAGCAAATGAAAGATATCTAGAAAAATATTCTTATTCAGAGATTTTTAAAATCAAATATATGTGTTGGGAAAACTGGAATGATAAATAAGAAACTTATTATTAGTCAACTTTATATAGATATTTATTTCTTAGCATCTTAATGGACAAAAAGCCAAGGTGGAAAGTGTGTGTGTGCGTGTGTGCTAATGTTTGTGTGTGTACAAACATATGTTTGACTTTCAGTAAGCACTCACCAAGCAGTTTACAAGAAATTATATTATACCAAAGAAGATTTAAGTACTGTGACTTTAAAATATGTTGCCAGCAATACTTTCTCTTAACTTTGTCTTGCTTGGTTCTCACTGGCTCTTCTGGTTATAGAGTGGTCCCTGAGTGCTGAGAGTGGGTTTATCCACTAGAGATATGGGAGGTCCCAAGAGTGGGTAAGAATTACCAAGGGAAAGATGTGGAAGCCTCAAAAATTTCATAGAAGAAACAGAATTTTTATAGATATAATTGTGAGATAACAATTTTATAGTACACATCAAAGGGCTTGGGATCATTTTAGAAATTTTGTCAAGTGTGTGTTTTTGTTTTTGTTTTAGAGACAGAGTCTCACTTTGCCCTTGGTAGAGTGCCATGGCGTCATAGCTCTCAGCAACCTCCAGCTCTTAGGCTTAGCCAATTCCCTTGCCTCAGCCTCCCGAGTAGCTCAGTGAGTAGGGCGCTGGCCCCATTTACCAAGGGTGGCAGGTTTTGTGGGTTTTTTTGTTTGTTTGTTTGTTTTGCCTAAAGTAAGTAAGTAAATTCTACCCTCAAGAATTGTCACACCCTAGAGAGGAGATAGATTCACACGCATCAGTTCCATTCATTGAAGGTGTCACTATTTGCCAAGAGTGGTTCTAGACATGAGAAATACAATGTTTGGGGAAAAATAGGGTGTCTGTACTCTCCTGGGTCTTATATTCTAATGGGAGAAAATATAATGAAGAGCATATTAACATGAAAAATGTTAGATGTTGGTAAGTGCGACGTAGAGAGCTAAAATACAGTTATTTAACATGATAAAAAATGATTATCTGCCTTATGTTGAGTAGACAGGGAAGGCATCTCTGAGGTAGAGATGGGTTGAGATCTGAATGTTGAGAGAGAGTCTGCCTAAATAAGCTTAGCAAGAAGATTCCGGGTAGAAACAACAGTACCTGCCTAGTCCTTAGGGTAGGAGGAGCTGGATCTGCTTAAGCAACTGGATGAAAGCCAGTGGCACGTGGGAAAAAGATGCCATATAATAAAAGAACATTAAATCTAGGGCAGGAGATTGAATTTTATACCAAGGACAGGGGAAGCCATTTGCTCAGCAGTGGCAGGACTTCACTGATAATTTTAATAGACACTAAGGCTGCCGTATGGAGTGCAGATTACAGAAGATGCAAGTGGAGGGTGGAGGCCGGAGGACAGGGAGCAGGCTCTGATACCAGCTCAGTGAAGGTGATGGTGGCTTAGACTAAAGAACAAAAAATGAAGATGAAGCCAGAGGGCTGCAAATCACGCTGTACGGTTAAATTGACAGAGTTTTTTAGATGACAGATTGGCTGTAGGGTTGAAAAATGGAAAAAGATAGCTAATGTAATTTTGGCTGCTGGACTTGCAAACATACCATTTCAAAACAGTGCTGTAATTTCTGCAAAACTGTTGCGTACAGAGTTTAATGGGCATATAGAAAAGATGTGTCTGAGATTTCCTGAGAAAACCAAAGAATCCTATACAATGGATTTGGATGAAAACATTTGAGTACTGAGTAGAGATAAAAAGCTCAATTTGGGGCTTCCTATTCACTAGTTTGAACTCCCTAGTCCTACTTGCTTGCTCCTCTATACTTCTCTCACTAGTTAGTACTAACAGCACACACTTCATCTCCAAGGTTATGTCCCACACTCAAAAACCTAGAGCAAACATCATCAATGATGTGAAAACATTAGAATGAGGGCCCACGATCACCAGTTGTATTCAGTATTCCTCTGAGCACTTAACTAATACTCCAAGACAAGAAAAATAAACTTAATATTTGAAGATGGGATAGGAAGATATTTGTGTTTTATTTTCAGATTACATTATACTGAAAATCCAAAGAATCTATGCACAAAATTTCAGGCAAATTTTTAGAAATAAGAAGAGTTATGGCAAAAAGCCTATGTACCAGCAACAAACAGAAAGTATAAGAAGAAGGAACGCATTTACAATAACAATCAAATGTTTAAGACACTTACTGGAAAAATATTTAAAAAGCACACGAGACCTGTATCCAGAAAATTCTAAAATTTTTTCAAAGATATTAGATAAAAACATAAATGTGATAACCCAAATTTGGGTTTAAAAAACTCAAGATATTGAAGATACTACCTTTCACCAAATTGATGTATAGACTCAAGGTATTGTAATTACAATGAGTCTCTCAAAGAGTTTTTCATCAAATTTGACAGGACAAAAGGGGAACCATTGAATAAGAACAGCCAGAATATTTCTGAAAAGAAAAATCAGGGAGCAAGATTACTTTATAGGATGTCAAGATTTGAAAATAATTAAGACATTTTAACCAATGGAAATAAGGAAAAATAACCAATGAAAAAAGTTTAAAAACTTATAAAAAAGGCATAAAGACACAGACCTCTGAGTGATAGAGATTAGAAGTTGCATTATGGAGCTGTGTATCCAGGAGGCCTATTCAGTAAGTGGTACTGGAGCAATCGCGGAGCAGAAGAGAATTCAATGGTACTGGAGCAATCGTGGAGCAGAAGAGAAAAACTGGAATTGAATCCCTAGCGTGCTTTGTGTAATTACAAGTGGATTGACTACTAAGATGTGAAAAGTAAAAATTAAACAATTAGAAGACCATGCACAGAATTCTAAGATCAGATTAGGGAACATCATGTTACATTTTAAAAGTGCTAACTGTAATAAAAAATGCAAAGTCAACTAATACATTTAACAACCCTGCTTATTAAGAAATACTATTAAAATTTTAAAAGGCAAATAAGACACAAACTTGAAAAATATATTTGCATTACACAAAGTTGATAAAGGATAGGTATGTCATATATGTCTTTCTTGTTTGTAGTCTTTACCACACATAATAACTTCTCAAAGCTATAAGGTCAAAGACAAACGCCACAATAGGACCAATTGCAAAAATCATAAATAGGCTTGTCACTAAGAGGAAATCGTGTATGATAACGGGACCTATGAAAGGTGCTCCATTTCAGTAGGAATCAGGAAAATGAAAAAATAAGGCTACTAGACAGGCAAAAATTAAGAAATCTGATAGCACCGATATTGAAGAGGAATAACAGGACCCATTGTTCTGAGATTATAAATTAATATAACATTTTGGAACACAATTTGCCATTAACTTATACAACTGAGTGTGTGCCTATCCTAGAATCTTGAATATTCCATATTCATTCCTGAATATGCCTCCTAGAGAAACGTTGGTACCTGAAGACAGAAAAGATTCAGGAATGAGTGCGGTGTGCCCAAGATGAGGAAAATAGCTAAACCAAAGCAAGGGCCAGTGCACAAGGAGATGGAGAAATGACTGTGTGTTCAACAGTATGATCGTAGACAGAAGTGGAAGGGGACGAGCCGTAGCTGTTTACTATGATACGCATAAATCTTAAAACATCATAACGCGTGAAAAAGCAAGTACCAGAAAGTAATGTATATACAGTGTTATACTATTTTTATATAATTCGTTTGAGGAATTTTCTGTAGAAGACAAATCTTCTGCCTTTGCACTGGCAGAACTAAAATTTGAGCCTAACTATTATGTACTTGGTGATGACCTAAACCTAACACTTGGTTTTCTTATCTATAAATGGGAATATTAATTATAAGTCAATGAAATTAGTTTCAAGATTAAATAAGATAGATCCATACCACTTCCTCAACTATCAAGGCTTAAATGTTAACATAATAAGGAAAAAATTGTCCCCAGAAATATTTAATACTAAATATACCTGTGGGTAATAATACATCTCTGAATAGCAATTATATTTGCATTATTATATCAAATATTATTATCTGAATAATCAATACAAATATAGAGCAATAAAATAAACAAGTAAATATTTATATTGTCAGTTCTTGGAGGAAGTCTTCTCCAACCCCTAAAACTGTAGTGAGTTCCCTTTCCGGCACTTTCATAAGACCCTTTACTTCCTCTTACATACATGCTTCTCCTCTACTCGGTGTAATTTTTCTGTATTTGACTGTGTCCCCAAATTTACCATAAGCTCTTTGAGGATAGGAACTATATCACTCTTTCCCACCAATATAAGCATGAAATCTAATAAACAGTCCTGGCATACAGCAGGCACTCAAAACAATACTGAATTAATCTTGAAATTGACACTGTAGTCTTCACAAAGTTTGTTTTTCAACACTTTATAACAAAATATGGATTATAAATTTTTCACACATTTGTTAATTTCTATTACCTAAATCCAAAGTATGTGAACTGAAACTAAGTTCACAAACCTGTCTAAGGAGAGTAAGATTCCTTTCAAAATCCTTGAATGGTTTATTCACTCACAGAGCTCTTTTGGCCGGCCGTGATCTTTGGCAGGCGTTCCAACAATTTTTACTCACCTCCTTCTCCAAGCAGTTACTATGACAAGTGACACAAGCACAAGTTACTAAGACATAGAACTCCCCAACTAGGTGCTTACGATCTGATGTACTTGGGGTCAGTTGCCAGGGGTAGGTGCTTGGGGCTTAGAGTGATACCGGGGCATACCCAGGAATGGCTAGTAGAAAAAACAGTTGATCCAACATTTACCTGGAGGGTGTTAAGTGTAGTACATGTTTACCTCCCTGAGGTTTAGTACAGAGAAGGCCATTTTCAGACTTAACTATGTAAGAGTAAAAGTAGAAATAGTGTCTGTGCTATTGCGAGCCACATAATAAGGAAAGGAAGAAGCCCTAAACCCCATTACCATTCTACTTTCTGTAATGTCCTTGACATTTACCTGGTGGCCCAGGCTCCGTCTGTGGCAGTTCTCAGTGCTATGACATGAGGACATGGTTGCACGCTGAGATGACTCGGCTCTCAGGCTTGAAGCTTCAAGGCAAACCCTCAGGGGGCTTCAACATCTTCAATAATGAATAGTCAGCGCTGTGGGAGAAAAGACTATCTGTGTCCATGCTTCTCACACCTAAAACCAATTACTTTTGAACTGTGCCTCAGCTAAGAAGAACTAGATTATTAACTGACACTCAATTAGTCCTGAGGACTCCAAATTACTTGCATTGCATCTTTTTACAAACTTAAGAGTAATGAATCGTCCATGTTTTAAATTCTGTGCTATTTATTCCAGTGACCACTTTCCACCTTGTAAGGAAGAATGAATTGATGAGAAGGTCAGAGGAAACATATATTGTGCCTGGTGTTATATACAGTTAATGAACCCTGGTTAATTAAGTGCATAGCAAGGCTTTACTATATTTGTCCATATTCATTGCTCTTTTACCAGCTGACCATATGTTACTATATGTTGTAATAAAAAAATTGTGCATTTTAGGAAGAACACATGGGTTGGTTGGATGGTTTATAATGCTTGTTTTCCAAATTTGATTTTTATAACTCAACTTTTTACTTTGAGATAATTGTGTTTCACATATGGGTGAAACACTCTGGTAGAGAATGACAGCGACAGCCAGAATCACTGCCATGCCAATATCCAAAATACTCTCAGCACCACAAGGATCCCCCCCCCCACGCCCGCCTTCCTATAGCCACAGCCACTTGGTCGCTCTCTATCCCATCCTTAACTGCGGCCAGACCCCTGGTCTGTTATCCATCTCTATACGTTTATCATTTCAAAATGTTACGTGACCTTTTGGTCTTGCCTTTCTTTAACTCAGCATAATTCTCTGGAGGTTCATTCATGTTGTTGGATGTATTAATAACGTGTCTCTTTTTATTGCTAAAGAGTATAACAGTTCTAGGGCATGACTACTCCATTGTTTGTTGAACGTGTTGATCAAGGCCTGAGTTGTTTCAGTTGTTTACCTATTACAAGGCACTAGAAACATCTCCATCCAAGTTTTTGCGTGAGCATAAGTTTCGAATTCTCCACGACGTACAACTGCTGGGCCCTTTCTTGTGCACAAGTTCACTTACTCTGGCCTCGGTGGTCTTGGATGAGCAATCTGATGTTATTCTAATTGCTTTTATCCTAATGATAAGATGATCTTTATTCCTCATTCCCTTCAAGATGTTTCCTCTCTTTAATTTTCATAGTTTTAATTATGACGTGTCTTCGCGTGTATTCCTCTGAGCTTGTCCTACTCGGGATTAGTTTAGTCTCTTCAGTCTAGATGTACGTGTCTTGCTAATTTCCTTTCCCCATCCTGCTTTCTTTCTCCTTTATTTCCAGGATTCTGATCACATAACTGTTAGATCTTTTGTTATAGTCTGAAAGTTCTTAGGTTCTTTTCCTTTTTTTCAGGGTGTTTTCTCTCTGTTGTTTACATTAAGTAACTTCTATTTCTTTTAATCTTCCAGTTCACTGATTCCTTCCTCTGTCGCCTTCATCCTGCTGTTGGATGTTACGCTTTTAAGTTCCAAAATTTCTATTTGGTCTTCTTTGTATCTTCTATTCATTTGCTGAGACTTGACATTTCTTTGCTAAGACTTTCTAGCATATTCCTGATCACTCACTGAATCATTTTTTAAAATGCTTTAAAATCTTTGATAATTTTAGTATCTCTGTCTTTTCACTGTTTGCATCTGTTTATTTAATAGTAAGATTTTTCTGGCTCTTGTGTGATTTTTGATTGAAATGCAGACATTTTCATACTATGATAATCTGGGTCTTATTTATTTATTTTTTAAACCTGGCTTTCTTTCACACCATTCTGGAAGAGGAAGAGGTTGGGCACACTGTTAGGTGGATGTAGAAATTCAAGTTTTGGACTTGGTGTGACGTGGCCTCCACTGACACCTGTGTGGGGAGTTCCTCCTATCTCCTGGGTCAGGTGGGAGTTCCAGCTTCCCAGATAGTCTTTACTGAAACAGCATTCCAGGTGGCTTCCTTACACCAAGCAATGTTCAAAGTCATGACTCCACAGTAGACTCCTCTGACTCCACCCTGGTGGGGAGCAGAAGGGGTGCCTCCTGATTGCCTGTGAAGGTGGAAGTCTACACTGCCCAGATGGTCTCCCCGACATCTGCACCATATGGGGGAAGTGGGGAGAGTCACTCTTCAGCAGCTGGCGTAGATGGAAGTTCGTGCTCCCTATACTGTCTTATCCTACATCATACTGAACAGAAAGCTCCAGTGCCTCATTACAGCCTCACCAGTGTGGAAGCCTTGCTACTAAGGCACTGGCCAGTAGTGCGCAGGATCACAGGTTTTTGTTTGTTAATTTGTTTGTTTGTTTGTTTTATGGTGCTTGGCTCTGTAGATGTTTCTAGTGCCTTATAATAGGCAAATAACAGAAACAACTCAGGCCTTGCTCAACAGGTTCAACAAACTGTGGAACAGTCATGCCCTGGAAATGTAACTCTAGCAATAAAAAGAAACAGCAGAACAATTAAAGCAGGGGTGTCCAACCTGCGACCTGCAGTTGCCTGCAGAATTTTTGAGAGCTGTTTGGCTGTTCTGTGGTGTTAGACACTGGGGAAATGGTGCATGCAGCTTTTTGTGCTCACAGCTCTCATCAGTGTTTGTTTATTTAATGTGTGGCCCAAGACAACCATGCATCTTTTAAAAAAAGGTTGGACACCCATGAATTAAGACCTAAAAATTTCTGTCCTGGGAGGCACCATTCTGCAGGTCCTGAGGGGAGTCTCCTCTCCATGGTTCACCTTTCAGAATTGTCTCATAATTGTTCAATATGTACTGTTCAGTGATTTTAGCTGTATAGAAGGAATAGAGATAATTGGGTCTAGTCTATATTTCTATAAGCAGAATTTACCTATACTTATTTTTTATATTTTCTAGCAAAATAAAAACCATAAATGAAAGTTTTGTGAGAAAATTTAATCATTTTAATTATTATTGACATATCATTTGTGCTGGACTCAAAATATCTAATTCACCTATGCAACTTTGAAGTATTCAAATCACAACTTTTAGGTGAGCTTTAGCTGAATTTTTTAAATTTATCATAGCTTATTTATTTATAATAAGCATTAACCTATTCTTGTTATTTGGGATAATAATAAACATTAATTTCAGAGACAAAAAAAATCTAAATTTGAGTCCTGGCTTTTCTGCCTGCTAGCTTTATAAACTTGGCCAAATGATTTAACCTCCTTAAGCCTCACTTTCTCAATGGAAAATAGGGAAAATAATAGAACTCATCCCAAAGGCATCTTATAATAATTAAATGAGAAAATAGGCAGCATGAAGACTACCATGTTTAACACTTGCTGTGGGGCAGACGCTGCTAGATACGTGTTTCTACTTGCTCGGAAAGTCCTGAGACTGTGGCTCTCAGCATTCTTTATTTTTAGTAGCTTTGTACTTTGTGCTATTTTGGTTCTAGACAATGTGTGGGAATGACCTATAACCCTTAGGGCTTTGAGGGGCACTACAAAGACCAGGAGCCGAGATGCCTCTGTTTGCATGAATCTGTAATCTCTATATTTTTTTTTTTAAAAGGCAAATCCATATAACTTCAAAAGTGTAGTACAGGAGAGGAACTCTAAGACCACAGGGACACAGCACTCTTCCAGGAGCTGTGGGGCCCAGTCTGTCACTCTAAACTTAGTCCAGTTATGTGGCTTTCGTGGACAACATACATTTTTTATAAAATGAGAAGATTGATCTAACTAACAAACATGGGCATTTTACCTTGTGTTGCTGTTTCTCTAGCATCTGGAACAGTGTCTGTTTCTTGAAAGGTACTCAGTAAATGGGACTGAATTAGTGAATTAACATAATCATAGGAGATATTGTGGTTTATAATGTGCCCTTACTCTATTGGCATAATTAATTTTAGCATGCACACCACAGCTTTGTTGTGACCCATAAATTTCCTTTCAAGGTAAGATAATTGAAGATAAATTTCACACCATTAGGCTAATATTTAGTGCACAATGTGCTACTACTGTAAGTGTATATAGTGCACAGTGTACAAATGTATAAAAGATTTGGTACAATTCCTAATAGAGACATATTGAAGGTGTGCATGCAAATTATCCTACTCAAAGGCTAAGCCATTAAATGTTTTGAGCAGAAGAATCATGTGATCTGAGTAACAGTTTTGTAACTAAAAAAATACCATCTAGAAGGATATTGAGAACAGACCATGGTGGGATAAGAGTAGAAATAAAGAAATAAAAAATAATGTAGAGATGACAGTGGCTGGAACTAGGATGTTAGTGGGGATATTGCAGTTATGGGTATAAAAAAAGTAGGACAAGAATTTCAGACAAATTGGACCTAAGATACTAGAGAAAAGCAGGAGTTGAAGACAATGCCAACGGTGCTTATGAAACAAATAAAAGAATGGAAGTGGGAAAGCCAGCAGGTGAAACAGGATCAGATACTGCATGTCTGTTTGTGCACAGGAGTACGGGATGTGACAGGCAGAGCAGGGATAGGAGATTAGATGACACTTAAAGCCATCATGTTACATGAAGTGGTTAAGGGGACCAGGGTCATTTTGACAGGAAAAGGTTAAGGAGCTAAGAAAAAACTTAGGAAAGAAAGAAAGAAAGGAAGGAAGGAAGGAAGGAAGGAAGGAAGGAAGGAAGGAAGGAAGGAAGGAAGGAAGGAAGGAAGGAAAGAAAAGAAGAAACTTAGCAAAGAAAGAAGAAAGAAAAGAAGAAATGGCCAGTAAAGCAGGAGGAAGACCCAGAGAGTCAGGGGTCTGGGGACTCATGAAATGACAGCATTTTGAGAACAAAGATGAAATTCACTGAAATATGAAAAAGGCCAGAAAAGATGCAGACTGGAAATTGAAAATCAGATTTAGTAACATAAAGATAGATGTTGAGGAGTTTTGTTGATGTGGAGGGGCAAAAGTTTCATTGGATGAGGATCAGGACAGACTAAGAGAAGAATTCCAAAATACACAGGAACGGGAAACTTTCAGTGTGATCCACTTGACGGCCACATTGTGAAAAAAACAAAAACAAAAACAATGATAATCTGATTAGATCTGACAAAAAATTTTAAGTATACCATCAAAATTTTAAAAACCTTCTTTACATCTGCTTAAATCTCCTTTTTCATCCATAGCTTTTTTATTTATTTTTTATTTTATTTTATTTTTTGCAATTTTTGGCTGGGGCTGGGTTTGAACACGTCACCTCTGGCATATGGGGCCAGTGCCCTACTCCTTTGAGCCACAGGCACCATCCCATTCATAGTTTTTTTTAAAAATCATTTTCATTCTTTCACCTTTCCCCAAAGGTGCTTCATTCATGACTTTTCCCCAAGAACTAAGTTTTGGATATATTTATCTTTTGATTTTAAATTTAAATAATTTCAAGTTTTACTTTTAATAATTCTGTCTTCCTAGTTTATTATGATGTGTTTTCAGGTTTTTTATTTTTTTTTAACTTCAAATGTAACCTGTTTTTTCCCTTTTGGCCATTCATATTTAATAATGAAGATACAAATTTTTCTAAGAGTACTATATAAATATTTCTGTTACTGTATATTTTCATATGAGCAATTTTTATCAAGATTAGAATTTTATTTTCTCTTTTAAGTGTATTTCTTAATTTCTAGAGAGGAAAGACATTTTTCACTGCTTAATTTTTAATTTCTGATTTTATTTGATTATGACTGAAGTATAGCCTGTATAATTCCAACTTAAAAAAAAAATAAGTTGAGATTTTTCTTTGTAGATAACAGGATTAATACAGATAGCAACAATAATTCTATTTTCCCTCACCTCATCTACTGAATTTTTAGTTCAAGAAGATGTGTGTGTCTAATTTTTCCTTTTTTTAATTTGTGTATTCTTCTAAGTCTCCAAGCTGTTGTTTCACTAGATCAGACACTGAATATTTGACTCTGACTCTCTGACTGATGAACCACTTTGTTGGTTTGTTATTTTCCTTTATTGGCTTCATAGAGCTTGCTTCTGTTTTCGGGGTGGGGGGGTAACCTCAAAGGCATGAAAATCACAGGACTCTAGCTTCATGCCCCTATGGTGTAAAGGTTGACAGAAGGGCTCAAGCTCCATGCCCCTGTGGTGTAGAAGTTGACAGAAGGTCTCTAGCTCCATGCCCCTGTGGTGTAGAGGTTGACAGAAGGTCTCTAGCTCCATGCCCCTGTGGTGTAGAGGTTGACAGAAGGTCTCTAGCTCCATGCCCCTGTGGTGTAGAGATTGACAGAAGGGCTCTAGCTCCATGCCCCTGTGGTGTACAAGTTGACAGGCTGTCAGCTCCTGCTGAGATGCATGGAAGGGCCCAGGGATGGGCACAGGAGAGACAGGCTGGAAGCTCATCTGTAGCTCTTGTTCTTTCTTTCAGAACAGGCACAAGAAACACAGCAAGGACTCAGGACTCAACCCCAGATGTCTCAAGGTCCCAGCACCTCACAGGCCAGAGAGAAAAAGAACTGAAATACTATATTATATACACATGTAACAAAACTTAACTTACAGACCCTAAATCAATCACAGTAAGAAATAAAGGGAAAAAAAAATAAGTAGAAGAAAAAGGAATTTCATCCAGGTCGCCTTTTCCAACAGTCACCTGCCCATAGGTGTCTCACCTTATGGTATTTTCCAGATTCTATTCCAATAATAAAATACACAAATAAGTATTTTTGTGAGCTATTTAAGAAAAGCCATGCCAGAGAAAGTATACTTTAATGGTAATGACATTTTAAATAAAAATAATAGATTTTTCAAAAGCATTTGATCTAAGTCCAACTTTAAAAGACCAAACCTCTGAGCAGCTGCAGCAAATAGAATTTAAAGATGGATTCTGGGATTATATTATTCAGTAGTACTATTTATAAAATTTATTCATTGTATCATTTATCCATTGCAGAAAAGAAGTTTAAATGAGAAATATAAAAAAATTATCGAGTATTTTATAATATAGCCTTTGTATCAGGATAAGATATTTAAATTATAATAGAACATTATATATATATATATTCTCATAATAAAGCAAGGAGAAAGAATAAATCGTTTTTTTAAAGCCCACAGAAAAGTTCACAGGTTATTTTATGGTAAAGCATGAAGAATTGTAAAATTTAACAAATAAGTTTTTCAGTTTTCTATTACAAAAAGAAAAGCACTCCAAATTTACTGATTTTTTCTTTGATGAAAAGTAGCTCATGAAAGTGTGCAATATTTAGGGGAAAATCTTAATATACTCCTTCTAGGTAAAATTTAATATACCCCCTTAACAAGTGAGAAAGTGGGTTGGAGAGAGGTCATCTTGAAAACTGGTATTTAGAAATGTTCACCTCATTAAGTGATAGTTTTAGCTCCAAATAAATAAACCTATGTAAGATTGTCAAATCTGCTAAAAAATTGATATAATTTAGTAGGTTTTGAAGCAATTTGTTAAAAGTATTGTAGAAGATTCTGCTTAGACTAATAAATTCCATTTTTCCCTGATGTCAATTAGTTTCCTATAATTCATTAGTCAGATTTCAAGAAAAATATTTTTACTTAAATGGAGAATGAGATTTTTAAATCAATGTAATGATTTATTAATCACAACTGAGAATGCCCTCTCATTTGGCTCAACCTATTTCTACAAAGTATCTTTGCAACCAGGGCAGTTACTATTACCAAGTATGGAAATGGGTAGCACTTAAGAGCTAGATCTTTGAATGTCTGTATTATAAAGTTCAAGTAAGATTTGAAAAGCACGTTTACATCGATGCTTTGCTCTCAGTCCTTCAATTTAGAATGATTCTAACATAAAATTATAATACAAGAAGGCTTTTAAGCTACTAATAAGAAATAAAAATTGTCTTTGTGTTTTTATCTTTACCTACCTTTTTTCAAGTGTTATCTTTGGATACACTTTACAATGTAAATGCTATAAATAGTCCAATAATATATGTATAGAATTCAAAAAGCAAAAATAAATATATATTAGGAATGTGTGTTCAAAAAATTAATGAGGGCACATTAGAAAAGTATAAAGGGGGTGGTGACTGTGGCTCAGAGGGTAGGGCTCCAGCCCCATATACCGAGGGTGGTGGGTTCAAACCCGGCCCCAGCCACACTGCCACAAAAATTAGCCAGGCGTTGTGGTGAGTGCCTGTAGTCCCAGTTACTCAGGAGGCTGAGGTGAGAGAATTGCCTAAGTCCAGGAGTTGGAAGTTGCTGTGAGCTGTGTGACGTCTACTGAGGGTGACAAAGTGAGACTCTGTCTCTAAAAAAAAAAAAAAAGAAAAGAAAAAGAAAAGTACAAAGGACATTAAAGAGAGCAGGGAGGATCACAAATATGTACTTGCAGCATTCAGGATAATAAGATGGAGTCTACAAACTTCTGCTTATGATACCTAAGGCATAATACTAAAGATATAAGATGCTAAAAAATGATGGGTAATGGGGTGGTGCCTGTGGCTCAAAGGAGTAGGGCGCTGGCCCCATATACCAGAGGTGGCAGGTTCAAACCCAGCCCTGGCGAAAAACTGCAAAAAAAAAAAAGATGGTCAAGACTCTTGGTCTTCTTAAGAGCTTATTTTCTAAAACGGTTTTTATACATTTTTTTGTACTGATTGAAGTATGACTACCACGATCCATTTCTCATTAAAATTAAGACAATATTGCTAGCCAAATATAGGAAGAGTTTGTTTGCCTTTTAACAACTCCGGGCCTCCATAGCATTCAGATACATTTCAGATTAAAACTATTTTAAGACAGAGGCTTTCAAAAATATTGTATAATAACTAAGAAAATGTAGTGAAGACTATGCTAATGAGTTTGATGAGAGGTTCTCAAATTGTATATAAAAGTAGCACATTGTACCCCATAATTGCATTAATGTACACAGCTATGATTTGACAAAAAAAAAATTGTATAGTTTTGAAGATACAATAGCACTCAAATCCTATTCTCTCTCAATTCTACCTTCTTCTATTCTTAATCATATAACAGTATGAGAGGAGGAATTATTTTGAGTAGATATTTTTAATAGGCCATAGTGAGTATCAATGCAATTCTAGGACCCAAATCAGAAATCTCAAGCATGTTTCCTTCATCTTTACAACTCTCTGTTAGTTTTAAAGGAAAGTATGTCTGAGCTTCAGGAATGTTTTGTTTAGCAAAGGTATTTTATTGCAGTTAGCTGAGAATGAAAGGAACAAGGGGAAGTCAATTAGAACTGTCTGGTCATTGGAACTGCCCAGATTAACCATCAGTGATGGAAGAGGCTAGAACATTTCACTTCCTTGGACCTCCTTATAATTAACATGGTTATTAATATTATACCTCAGAGAGAGAAATCAGTAAGTTACTGACAAAAAGGCACTACTTAAGGCGTGTGAGAAATTTCCTTCTCTAAAACCCAAAAATATTCAAACTGACACCCTTGCTCAGTGTTTGCCTCCTCCTGCATACATGCAGAGATAACTAATTCGATGTGTTCACAGCTATATAGTCAGGAAATACAATTTTTTTTTAAACAGCGAAATTGTTTCTCTTTTTAAAACAATGTCTGCAGCCTCTACAGAAGAGAACGTGGGGTACATAAGGAGGCATTATCTTTTACAGAGCTGTGCATTCCCCACGCGCTATCTCCCCTTTGCCAGTTGCCTGAGTATGGAACATCTGTGTTTATTTTGCATGAGAAAGTTGTTCCTTGGCTTTGCCAGAATGAGCTTTGATGTGGGACTCTGGGTTTGTGGATTTTCCGTAGGGTGGTGATAAAGCCCAAGTGGCAGGACATTGTTTTTGTATATAATGCATATTACATGAAGTCATCTATATTTAATGACAAGTGTGCTATATTTTTAATCTTTATAGCTTTAATGTGTGCAAGAGGTTTTAATAATTGGTGCTGGGATGATGGTAACGTCCCAGAAATGCTCAGCACAACTGCTGTGGTTTGCAGCCCACAGTTTGCACAGGTTGTAAATTATGAAACTGGATTAGCAATAGACTTGGCAATAAGTCTCATCTTTTAAAGATGCCAATCTATAGCATCATGGGTGCAAAATATTTCCATTCATACTTTTAATATTCACCTAAATAGCCTAAGTGAAGAAACCCAGGAGAAAAATGATGGGCTATTCAGGGAAATGAAATTGGTTTCCTAAATAATGCCTTACATTTCTAATCCTCTTGGTAGAGATAGTTAGAATTCTACCTGCAAAAATTAAGCAGATACACTTTAGAAATCATCCAGGTAAGATTGCAGTAATTCTGTATATGACTATAGAATTTTAAATACCATAAATAAAAATACAGTAATGTTTCTCTTAAAAAAGAGGCCTTCATGAGGAAGATATATATTCACAATCTCTAATAGTTTGCAGTTGTAAATTTCAGAGATCTAAACATTTTAGTAACTTTCATTTTCAACTATATCAATTGGCTTTTGCCTAAATTTTTCTTGTACGCCTTCTGGTCTAAATTGTTTGCTTCTTAATCCAGCTATCAGTCTACCACTAAGGCTGAAAGAGAAGATCAGTCAGCCAGTGAATATAGTAGAACTTCTATAAGTTGACCATCCAAGGAAACTTAACAAACTAGTCAACATGCAGAGGTGGTGAACATAAGGAACTAGGCCTCCTGTACTGACACATACACATGGTGCATGTCTGGTCTATGAAAATTAGGTCAACTTAAGGAGGTGGTCAGTGTAGGGAGGTGGTCAGCTATGGAGGTTCTGCTACATTTAGTGAGTCTTTATTTGAATGTAAAAGAGAACATTGTCAGAGACACTAGGCCCTATGTATCCACCACACTATTCCCCATTCCTACCTCTATATCTGTCACTGAATAACATGGAGGACTTACTGCTTAACTAATGGGGTCTTGGACACAGGACCACCAAGGTCAGCTGGGAGGCTGTAGTAAGAGCATAGGGGTTATATAACAACATACATATAAAAATGAAGCCCAACCTCTTTTCACCTAGCTAAACGATTACCGCCAACTAGTTTTATATCACCCAGATTGGCCTAAGGAAAAAAAATGCTTATAAGTTTTAACATTTAGTCATCTGCCAATAAAATGTTGTATGCCAAACCAACCACTCTGCAGTGAAGCGGCCATCCAACACGCTTCATCCACATGCAAGGTTTCCAATCAGCTAAACATGGACCACCAAGCTGCACCAGACAACACACCTCTCAGTATCAAAGAGATAGAATAGAAAAGAAAGTAAAAAGTCCACATGGTAAAGGAAATTCAGTGGAATTCAACATGATGCAAGAAGCTGAAGAAAACTTCTAACAACAACAGCAAAAGACTGAAACTAAAATTACAATCATTAGAATTCTTAATATATAAAATAACAACAAAAAAAGCTTAGCACATATATAAAATGAAATTTCCAAGAAAAAAGAACTCTGACACAAGTGAATATGAATTCTTCTTTTGAAAAAGAAGAATTAGAAGATAAATTTGCAAAAATACCCATAAATTCCATAAATTAAAATACAAGCACTAAGACACAAAATATAGAAAAGTAAAGATGAGAAAATTAGGTCAAATATCCAATACCTAAAATGCAGATTTTTCTAAAAGAAAAGAACAAAGAAACTAAAGCCAGATAATTCTATTTAAAATTTAAAGTTATAGTCAAAACTAAATTTCTAAATTAAAAGCACACCAAACTAGCTAGCATTCTAAATAAAAGACAGAGACACAATAGCAATTGTGATTCTATAAATGAGAATGAAAAAATATTTTGGGGGTGATACCTGTGGCCCAAAGAAGTGGGCAACAGCCCCATATGCTGGAGGCAGCAGGTTCAAACTCAGCCCTGGCTAAAAACTGAAAAAAAAAAAAAAATATATATATATATATATATATATATACACACACACAGAGAGTTCAAGTATGTGTGAACTAATTCATACCTATAAATAGAACATGAGGATAGAGCTAGAAGAAAAAGAAGCAATATTTAAGCAAATCTAAGGAAAAATGAATTTTAACTTATAATTTTATATCCACTCAAAATTTCAGTTGAGAAAAATTATATTCTTTAGACACACAATTTCTGAAAAAAAAATAATTAACTTCCATGTAACATTTTTCACTCAGCCACTGGAGATTGTGATCCATACCAACTAGAGGAATATATAAAATACAGGAGATGGAAAACTCTAATCTATTATAATATAGGGGATTATAATCCCCGTTAGTGAAGGGGATTTTTAGAGTGATGGAGATAAAATATTCTGGACGACCACTGCATGTCATCAGGCTTAGAGAGAACATAACAAATTAGAAAAGGAAAGTGGTGGAGTACTAATACTATATTGAACACATTGTAAAAATATTTTTGTCATAGAGTTAGAAAAGAATTATAAATAGTGACATATAAGGTTAAGCCAATGAAAACGTAAGGCAAATAATAACTCCAGGAAAAACAAAAGTTTTATGAAAAACTTTTCTTTACAAGAAAGACAATTTAAATTATTATCTTTAAATTCATATTATTATCACATGAATTATGTTTAAATATCAAAAAACAGTGTAATAAGAGATCTAGAATAGCTAAAATAATTTTAAAAAGGAAAAACATAAGGAAGGCTGGAAAGCCTACACTACCTGATCAAGATTCACTTAAAGCAATAGTAATTGAGAATTATGCTATAGACATCAAAAAAGCAAAATAGTTTAGTGAATCAAAATGGAGAGTCACACATATAGTCAATCGATTTTTAACAAAGGCACCAAAATAATTTAATAGGAAGGGTATCTTTTTTTAGCAAATGGTTCCTGATCAATTCTGAAAAATAATCTCTGATCTTACCTCACTCTGTATGGTCATTAAACTGTACATGTTGTGATATAATAAATTATAGCTCAGGAAATTTGGTTTATGAAATAGTAATAGACTTCTGTTGCTTAGAAATCTTGAGGCTATTGACCTAAGCGGCTGCATTTTGAGAGTGAAATTTCAGATTTTAGGTAGATGATACATTTTTTGTTTTATGCCTGGTTAAGCAATCTGAGTTTTAAATTTATCTATAAATTAGTTTATATATTTATAAAATTTTGATGAAATAGATAAACTTCTAAAGTTTAGAACTTCTGAGTTTCTAAATCATATAGGTTTGTATTCTAAGTCTATCCCTTTCACTAAGAAATTTTATAATGAGCTCAAATTTATGATCAAATAATTCCTAAATTTTAAACAACCTAAATTAACCCACCTAAGCATGCTTAGCAAGCTTGAATAAATATGTTTCCCAAACTTTTTTTTTTTTTGAGACAGAGCCTCAAGCTATCCCCCTAGGTAGAGTGCTGTGGCATCACAGCTCACAGCAACCTCCAACTCCTGGGCTCAAGTGAGTCTCTTGCCTCAGCCTCCCAAGTAGCTGGGACCACAGGCACCCACCACAACACCAGGCTATTTTTTGGTTGCTGCCATCATTGTTATTTGGTGGGCCCAGGCTGGATTTGAACCCGCCACCATAGGTGTATGTGGCTGGCACCTTAGCCACTTGAGCCACAGGCGCCGAGCCTGTTTCCCAAAGTTTTGACAAACATGAATACCTTCCTATTTATGAGGCTATATATTCATATTAACTTTATGTATTATTGGCAGATATACTAAAATAACTCTATAAGCCATTTCAATAATTTTTATCAGAATAATTAAGAATTATATCTTCTTGGAAGGAGATACCCTCAAGTTAAATCAAATTTCTATTTTTTAAGTTTTATAGATAGCCAACTGTTGAATTTTCTCCATTGTTTACAATTTGTATGGTTACACACCTTTTCACATAAATATAATTTTTTTTTTTTGTAGAGACAGAGTTTCACTTTATCACCCTTGGTAGAGTGCTATGGTATCACACAGCTCACAGCAACCTCCAACTCCTGGGCTTACGCGATTCCCTTGCCTCAGCCTCCCATAAATATAATTTTTAAAATTCAGAAAATAGGAAAGTGAAGAGTGCATGTGGGAAGTCATATCTTGATGTGCTTGCATTATTAGTAATAATAATTTTATAAGCTTAAAACCAATATTTAATTATTAGTTGCTACCAGATTAGAATTGCAGAGAATGAGAGCTGGGCCTAAGAGACAGATTTCTTATTTATTTATTTATTTATTTCCAGTGCTGAGGTTTGTTTTGTGTGTTTGTTTGTTTTCTTTCTTTTTAAGACAACAGATCTACTTTTTTGTTCAGAGTACTATGTCTAATCACTGTGGAGTGTCAACACAGCTTCTCAGCGAAGAATGCAGCCTCTGGAGCTGGACTGCTTGGGTTTGGCACCTGCCTTTGCCGTGCGCCATCTGTGTCTCACGTCATTCCTTCCATCTGAATGTGTGTTTGTGTTTGTGTGTGCTGCCTGTTAAGAGTCAAGCATAACACAAAAGGAGACTTCCACTACCCTCTTCATTCCTTTTAAACTATTAACTCAAATCTCAAAGCCATGAACTACCTGAGAAGCATTTCCTGAAAGAGTCCCATAACTGTGTTTCCCAGAACAGCAACAAAATATTATTATTATTATTATTGAATATTATTAAATATTTTGTGAAGAAGTCATTTGAGTTAGGGGAAAGATATGATCAATAAAGATGTCCATGTTACATTTCACAAGATGTGGCGGAACATTTTGCATACTCATGTAAAGCTTTCAGAACTATACATGTTAGGAAAATATAATCTGTTGAAAGCAGTTTAGGAGGCACTTTCTTTCAGACGTCCTCTTTCCTCCTTTCTTTTCACAAAGGAATAAATTAGTAAAATGATTTCATAGCCACCCTTGAAAGGTAGGAGACTCCCAATATAGAAGTGAAACAAAGGTTCCTACCAATGAGAACTTCCCTTTACTCTCATTTAGATGCTCATTAAAAAAAATGCCCACCTCCCAAGGAATCCCTTCTCAAAGTAATTCGGAAAGGCAGTGGTCAAGGTTTGTGAATGGAAAGAGAACTGTAAGGAAATGTGTTGAGAAAATGCTTTAGAGATCCATTCCCAAGATCCTCTTCAAAAAACCAGGACTTCCTGATAATGGTCCAGGGTCCATCACAACGGACTTCAGACTACTGATGGAACGTTAGCAACATAATTGAGCTTTAAAACTTCCAGTGGGTTGCATTGTCCAATCATTTCCCTCAGCAGTGTTTCAAACTTACACACCATTGAACAAACATAAATGCAAATGTTCAAAACAACGTGCGAGGGTGAATGAATCAGAGGAGACGGGAGAAGTTCTTTCCTCAGAGGAAGACCGGAGAGTGCTGCTTATGAAGCAGTAAGGATTAAACAGAGCAGAAATTTAAGATGTCAAGTATGTGTGCCCAGAAACACAAACGAAACAGGGAGGGAGGGAGGCCCGAGTGACTGCAGAGTTTCCTTCCGTCAAATCGGATCTCAACGAAAAGCAAAAGAATGAAATGAAAGAATTTCCTAAAAATGAACCTTATTATTAAAACTACAAGGAGAATAAAGTAGCTTCCCTTTCCTCATTTCCACTCTCTAGGCTGGGAGCAAGTGTAGGCGAAGCTAGTTGGTGCTGCATCCCCTGCTGACCCCTAGTTCCTGGCACTTTGTCCAAAAAAGACAAAGTTCTCTTTTGGAGGCCCTGGGGGTGTAAATTAACCAACCACTAGGTATGTATAAAAGGAATAGCAGAAATTGCTGGATTCCTCAGGCTATTGTTGAAGAAACGGTGTAACAAATTATGTTTGTTAAAAATGACCTGGGGAGAAAAATTCTCAGAGTAAATTAACAAAACTTGGGACAGAGAAGAAAGAGGGAGGGAATAAAAGTGACTGTAAATGTGTTAATTTATTCCGATATCACAGCGGGTGTTCATTGGATACTGACTCATTTCTGAGGGTGACAGATTAAGAAATATAAGGTTTAACATTTTGTTTAAGCTTATAAAACAACTGATATAATATAAAAACAAAAGCATACTTTTTCTTAATTACCCAAAATATCTAGGCATAGATAATAGTTTTAAGAAACCAAACTTATATGCACACAAATATAAAAAAGAAATTGGGATAGCAGGAATAAACTAAAACCATTGTTTTAATGATTGATCTAAATGTAAAAACTGATCAATTTAACGGTATGAACTCTGGGATTTGGGAGAAGTGTAATAAAATTAAACTATATTCTACAGAGCTGCCTAAAAGAAATTGATTTAGAACTACTCATGGTAATAAAACAATTAATTATTAGTGAGATTTTAAAAATACAAGAAAAAAGGAAAAAATTAAAAAAATAAACATACCAAGGCAGCACCTGTGGCTCAAGGAATAGGATGCCGGCCCCATATATTGGAGGTGGCAGCTTCAAACCCAGCCCCAGCCAAAAACTGCAAAAAATAAAAAAAAGATAAAAACAAAAATATCAGAAAAAAGAAAAAAGATTAAAATAGATATATCTGACAAAGATGTCTTTGCATACATATGATAAATTTATTTATCAGTGATAAGTGAAATGCATATTAAAAGTCTCAGGAAACTGTATCCACCAAATTGCATATTATTTAAATTGCTTAAGATATAAGTGAAAGTAAACCAGCACGTTGTACCCCATGATTGCATTAATGTACACAGCTATGATTTAATTAAAAAATTATGTAATTAAGATTAAAAAAAAGATATAGGTGAAAGTTAACAGACAGCAGTGTCCCTCCTTCCCCTTCCCACAAATAGGTAAAAATATCAGCTGTAGACAATCTAAATAATTTAAGTGAATAATTTAATGCTGAAGAAACAGTCTATAACTTCCAACATTTTATCAAAGTGACCTAAAAGAAGGCTAAAAATTACTGTTCTCATAAGTTTTCTATTCCTGTCTATGAGGGAGCACTAGTCTAGCCATTATACCATAACAAGTGTTAAACTGCTATAGTTGAGGGGATTGATTTCAGATTTAGAGCAGTGGACTGTTCAGGACTACCATCCCTTAGCCCTTGCATGTGGATAATACTCCTACTGGGGCAGAGGACGACAGAGCCTACACCCTGACAGCTAAGGAGACAGAAATCAGACTTTGGGCTTGATAAAATACCTCAGTTCAGCAGATCAGAGCCCCTGGAAGTTGTGGAACAACTTAAATGTTCCTATTTTGATGATAGGCACATAAAATAATACCATCACTTTGGATGACATTTTGCCAGTTTTAATAAAGTTAGCCATGTACTTACTATTTGACCTAGCAATTCACACCTAGGTGTTTAGCCAAGAAAAATAAAAATTCATATCCACATAAAGACTTATATGCAAGTGCTCTTCGTAGCTTTGTTATAGACTAGTAGTGAAACCACAAAACTGTCCATCAACAGGTGAATGGACAAGCAAATTGTGGTATGTCCTTATAATGGATTTCTACTCAGCAATAAAAAGCATTACAGATGCACACAAGAACACGGATGGGCCTCAGAATGACCCTGCTGAGCAAGAAGGCAGACACAGAGCATACCTGTATGGCTGCATTCCTGCAATGTTCTGGAAAACCGTAAAATTAATGCATAGAGATTTGGGTCAGAGCTTGGTTGCCGGGGATGGAGTGCAAGGTGATTTTATGGCATAATAGAAACATTCTATGTCTTCACTGGTGTAAAAAATACTGTTCTTATTGTGTGGAACTGCATCAGAATAACAGAGATCCTGTTATAAAACACAGCTCCCAAGTTCTTCCTGAATCTTATCACATCTGAGTGTGGGGCTCAGCAGAAACCAAGAAGCTGCGTTTTAAAACGTTCTTCAGATGACTCAGTGATGTATACTGAAGATCAGGGACCACCACTCTAGATAGCAAGACATTTGTAAATATTAGAACAATAACAAATTTTCTGGTAAGGGAATGATGGAGTCGTGAAAAAACGATTGGATTTTAAATATCACATTCGGATAATAGAACTCTTTAGGTGCTTACAAAAGCCAAATTTTTAAGTATCTAAAGCAGAGAAATTTTACTGCCTAAAGGAAATAACTCAGAGCTAAAGAAAAAAGGCTCTACATTTGACATTAATGAAACCAGAACTGAAAATTTGCAGTTCAGTCCTTGCATGCCAAAGCTCACTCAGCCACCTCCGTGCTAACGTGTGCCAGCCCTGTCCCCTAGCCCACCTGACGCCTTTTGCTTCAGCAGAGTTGAGTTCAATCTCTCTCTCCTATTGCAATGGTCTTGAATAGTCTTCCTTGTCTGTTGAACTCGTCTTATACAATTTTCCTTTGACAATTTATTCTTTTATCTCACATCCCAGGGTCCGATTCTTTATGCAAATATCAATTATTTATTTTTGTCATTAACAGCTTCTGCTGTATATCAAATTATTGTATACTCAGCATATTGGTAACATGAGTCTAACAAAATTAAGTTGTACTTGTAGGATCCTAAATGGGGAGAATATGAGACAGACACAGTTTACTCAGGTGGTGAATTTGGTAATAACATGTAAAATTGGGGGACCTTTAGGTCTAGCAAGGGTGTGTTTGGAGCCCAAGAGTTCTAGGGGCTAAAAGGAGAGGATTGTTGAGTGCAGTTTGATAAAAAAAAAAGTTTAGTTTTAGGTAAACTATGGAAAAATGTACTGTTAGATTGTAAAACAGAAACTGGATGTAACGTGGTTCCACACAGGAGTCCTCTAGAGACTTCCTTATTAAAAAGAGGATAGCTCAGTGATAGATAGCCTCCAAGTTTGAATCAAAACACAGGGTTTGAATGCCCGCTTTGCCGCTTACTGAATCTGTTTCCTTACCATTAAAATGGAAATAATAATAACCATCTCAGAAAGTTGCTTGAGGACTGAATAAGAAAATGCCAGTGCCTAGATTAGAACAAGTCCCCAGCGTATGTTGTATTTAAACATTTACCCAGTGACTTTGCCCCTGGTGAGATACAGGATTTAATTTCTGGTGAGTTATAGAATTTACTTTTTCCTCTTCAAAGCCTTCCAGATTTCCTGAGAGGGAAACCAAATACAAATATCAGGAATTGATTTATCAACCCAACAGCTATTCATTGAGCACCGACTATTTTTCCAAGCCTTCCTCTAAGCCTTTGAGATACACAGGGATCCAAAGAGACAAGGTTCCTCCCCACGCAGACCTCGCATTCCAGGAGGGAGGCAGACAATACACAGACGTACAAATAAATATTCAGTTTCTGATAGTGAAAAATGCTATTCATAACATCATATTAGGAAAAGGAGACAGAGCCTGTAATCAAGAACAAGCCAGGGAGAGACTATTGAAATGGGGTGGCCGAGGAGTGACCCTTAGAAAGACATGTGAGGAGAGACTGACCCAAGGGAGGGGACACAGTGTATAAAGGGCTGCCAGGCAGGAGCGTTCTGTGAAGAGGGAATATTTAGGGTAAAGATCCTGGAGGAAAAGAAACTTGGATATTGAAGAAACACCAAGAAGCCAGTGGACAAGGAATGCAGTTTCTAAATAGTAAGAACAAAACTGTTTAATTGCGCAGAATAATATTTATGAAATCTTTGTTCAGAAGTCGCTGCAGACGACACTCAGTAGTTGACGCTCAGCAGCCTCCCCTGATATCCGCCAGCACTTTTACGGGTGATTTCTAAGCTAGGTCCTAGAAATATATTATGAAAAGACACAAAATGGCCTTGCTTTCATAAAGCCTACAGTCTAGTATTATGTTTTCATCATTATTCATGCCTAGAGTTTATTTGTGCTAAATTTGGATTACAATTGAACCAAGTCTAATAGCAGATCTTAGAATGGGTCTTCACTGCATTTGGTAGAGAAGAAAGAAGGCTTCAGCCTGCAGTGCGATGCTCTTCTTAAGGTCTTGAAATGATACAGGGGTCTGTAGGAAGGCTGAGGAAATAATCACGGTTTTCATGTTTTAAGCTTTTAAGACAAGCCTCAAAGTCAATTTTGAATAATTTAAAGAAAACTGTTAGAAGGCAAATGCAGTTTAGTCAGCCATATAAAAATCACGGCTGAATGTGGACTCAAATGATGGCCTTCTCTGGCTGCTATTTATTTATGTTTGGTTTTATAGAGTATTTTAAATATATTTATGTCCTTTGTGTATAGTTGAGAACTGAATGAAAAAGGCTCATGGGAAAATGGAAATCAAGATTCTTGAAAAAGCAGGATCAAAGTGAAAAAGTGAATATTGTTATCATAATTTTATAATAATCATAGGATATGCATTTTATATAATAATTTAATACATTTGTTATTTAAGATAAGCCAGTGCAACCGGAAATTCAGAAGGGTACTGAAAACGTACTTAAGACCAAAAGTCCTGTAGCTACAAATGTTTAAAAAAACCATTTTATAGAGACTGACAGATCTATAGGGCATATCCAAGAATCCTTAATAGAGGTGATCATTCATTCCACAAACATTTATTGAGTAAGTCAGACTGTAGATGAAATAGATGAAAATCTAATATCTATACAGCCCTCTCCGTGACACAGGCACATATATTAATATTACCATTCCTTTATCCTGGTTACCATCCTGGGAGATGTGTCTTCTGATGAGCAGTTTTTCCCGTGTTTTCTTAGAGGAGTTTTACAGTTTCAGGTCTTACGTTTAGGTCTTTAGCCCTTTTAAAGTTGATTTTTGTGTATGGATGGAAGAGAATGGTTCGATTTCATCCTTTTGCTTATTTCGATTCAACACTCTACAGGTAAGCTCTCCTGTATTTTACACCCCAAACCAGAAATTCCCAAGCGTTGACGTAAATGACCCAGCTCACTCTGTTAGTGAGCGTTATGGAAATGGAAGACGGGTGACCGGGCAGCATAATCTCCGCTCTTTCACATGCCACCCTGACCTTCCTGTCACTCTCTGCAAGGCTGATATTTGT
Organism: Galago senegalensis; assembly: GCA_963575145.1. Classification (NCBI taxonomy): domain Eukaryota; kingdom Metazoa; phylum Chordata; class Mammalia; order Primates; family Galagidae; genus Galago; species Galago senegalensis. Next base: position 10,933 of record CAUYTI010102932.1, on the reverse strand, counting down.
TTAAGAGCACTCTTCTTTCCGTAGCCTTAATTGTCTCTGATTAAGAGTAATTTTTACCACCAGAAGAAATGAAAAGGTCAAGTGTCTTATAAACCGCAGTTAGGTCCAAGTGAGCCGTGGTGATCTCGTGGAGGAGGAAGAGGACGGGAGAGAAGAGGGAAGCTGGGGATTATTCTGGGTGAGAAGGAGCCTGGGACAGGCTAGTGCAGGAGTGAAGAGGGCAGAAGCGGTAACAGGGCGCCGGAAGACACGGGGACACTGTGGGGACATGTCCTTCCTTGGCTGTATTTTACAAGAAGTTTGGTTGCTTATGATTTTAGTCTGCAAAGGCATTAGGGACAAGCATGGTAATCACAGACACTTCCTGCACCTCCGCCATCCATTTCCCCTCAGCTTTGTAACATCATCTTCAATCCACTCTCCTAGCTTCAGTTGGCGCTTCCAAGCTTCTAACTTCCTAATTTTTATCTCCAGACCCAGTTATTCTAAGAATACTGTTTCCAGATGCCTACCAAAAAAAGATGAATTAGGACAAGGCCATAAGTACCTTACATTCAGCATATCTGAAATCAAATTTATAATTTCTGAGACAATTTCTCTTTCCATGTCTAGCCTCCTCTGATAACGTTCACCTCTTTAAGACTAGGGCAGCTGTATTTTCCCCCAAGACTAGCAGGCCCAGCCACCACGCAGCTCCTCTTCCTCAGCCCCATACTCAGTCACTAATAACTATCCTTTCATCTCATGAAGAGTTCATGAATCTATTCCTCATTGCTCTTCCTCATGGTCATTGTCCTGGTAATAGCCTCATTATTTCCTGAATCACCATAGCAACCACCTCATTTTTCTTTTGGCCTCTTCCTGCCTTTATTCCAGTCTCTAAGTCAGGTGTCCTCCAACTACAGCCTGCGGGCCACATGCAGCCCGCCTAGGACATTTATCTGGCCCGCTGGGTGTTTTTGCCACTGCTGCCTATCTGCTTAGCAGCCAACTCGTCCTGGGGCCCATAGTCCAGCCCTCCAATGGTCTGAGGGACAGTGAACTGGCCCCCTTTTTAAAAAGTTTGAGGACCCCTGCTCTAAGTAGTTTAAACACAAATCTAATCAGATAAGTTTCTTGGAAAGAATTCTTATGGGATCCCCTACTCCCAGCAAGGTCAAGTCCAATGCCTCAGCATGGTTTCAATATTCTCAACAAACTGCAGGTGTCACAAAAGTTGCCCTTAAAGTCACCGTACTACAGCCTCTTGGGTCCATCTCTCACCTGGGCCACTGATTGCAATAGGCTTCTCTCTGTCCCTATGAAGCTGCTCTTACCTCTCTGTAGTCTGATGTCCAGAGCAGAATAATTATTCAAAAAAAAAAAAAAGATTGTTCATTTTTCTCCTGCTTGAACTCCAGAGCCTTGTCATCATACTTAGTACCACATCTACGCTCCTCACTGCGGTGTCTGTGATGCTAACAGCCCACTCCTGACTGCTCCTGTTTCCTTCGTGGACCCCAGGTCGCAGGCGGGCCTCCCAGGGATGTCCCCACCACAGTCTTTGTGGTTGCTATCCCTCCACCTGGATATACTATTATCACAGATCTTCTTATGCTAAACCTTTGCATTCACGTTTCAACTTAGGTAACACCCCTTAGGAGCCTTGGAAGTGACACCACTTCTAAAACTGCCTTCATGACACAACCTAGTTTTTTCCCCTTCAAGTCAAAATGCTATTCTTCCTACTTTCACCCCTCTCCCTCTTTTGTTAAAATACTTCTTCAAAACATTTCCCAAGGTCTAAGATTGTCCCGAGTCTCACTGCTGTTCTTCTCCCCCACACTGCCCCAGCTTGCCAGTTCTTATGTATTTTATACATAAAGGTACATTTGGTTAGAATTTCCCATTTTCCCTATGAATGGTGGCTATGAGGTGACTTTATTCTATAAAAATATCCTCTCTCCTTTCGTCTGTTTTTTCTACCTTTCTCTCTTCCTTTCCCCTTCATCTTTGGTATAGAACCTGTTTTTACAAGATAAAAACTTTGGTGTGAAGGGAAAAATAAAGAGAAACATTTCTACATAATGATTTTTAAATATGTCCTCTTACAGATTAAAAATCACACTGTCTTGTTTTGAAAGGGATCTGTGCTTCCTCCAATCTCCTCTCTAATGTTTCAGTACCCCTGTCATTTCCCAGCCACGTGATTTTCTAGAGATGCTCAAACAGCTCTAGCAAAGAAAATCCTACCTCCTAATATTTCCTAGTGATCAAAGATATTAATGAATTATGCATCGCAATTGTGTAAAATGGTAGCATTCACTAATATGAAGGATAGTTTGCATAGTACAGTAAATTAATTATCTTCTGAGAACTCATTTGAATGGAAACCAAGTTTCTTACAATTTCTTTAGCAAGATCTCTAAAGTTGTGTTTTTATGGATATTTTAAAAATAAATTCCTATAACATCAAACCTATAAAAGGTTCATCACAGACCAAATACCTCTCTAACCTTTTAAGCTTTCACAGTAAAAACTGTCTTTTTTATTTATATAAGTTTGGGAAAGATACAAATATAATCATAACCCCCAAGGAAAAATTTTATGGCAGTTTTCAGAACTCTTCACTATAAAAACTACTCAAACCTACAAACATAAAAGTTTCCAATAAAATTTGTTTTAGATTCTGGCAATAAAACACTCTTTGCTTGCCTCTTAACTCCAAATTTTTGAAGCCACAGCTGTCTAAACACCGAAGATATATTTCACATCCTGCAGCTATCCATTCACCAAACTTTTAATCTCTCCCAACTGAAAAATACCAACCAGTATTAGATATGAAATATCACTAATATTTTATATTTGAGAAATGTGCATTAATGGGAACACAAGAAAAAAATAAGTTGTAGTAAAGAAATCACAAAGAGTTTAAATAAATCACTCTGGCACCTTTAAGCATGATGTTTTACTTTTAAAATAGTGTCTCACGTTTTCACCTAAATCTGTTTGTTATTTTTAATCCTGAATATGTTTTATAATTAAATTTAAATGGTAAGAGAGAAAAGTTGCCTATTCATTTTGGAAAGTCTCTGACATTGTGGGTTTGATCCATATTGAGGGCACGTGGAAATCTGATTTTCTTCCAGCTCTGGCTGTACCAATATCGGAGAACCTCGAGGTGTGAGCACCCACAGGCACCTATCGAGGTGTGAGCACCCACAGGCACCTATCGAGGTGTGAGCACCCACAAGCACCTATCGAGGTGTGAGCACCCACAAGCACCTATCGAGGTGTGAGCACCCACAAGTCCTGAGAACCTCGAGCTCTGGACTGACAGGGAAGATGGAAGTTGTCGCTACCAACTTTACTAACATTCCTTTCAGGTGTCAGACCTTGAAGTCATTTGATTCCATTGCCTGCTCTGAGGCATCACACAAAATGTCAGCCAAGCCTGTCCCATCAAATCCTCACGTTCATGGAGAGGACAGAGCTAAGGAACACGTTGACAGGCCCCCACTCCATGGTTTCCTTACAGCCGCGTTGCTCTGTGTCTTAGACCAGGAGACACGCACAGGCTCTGGCACTCAGTCCTGTCACCTTCCCATCATGTTATCCCCACGAGGTCAACTTTACAAAGTGGTAGTTCTCATTTCTAAAACTGGGACTATTTTCTTTCCTTTTTCCTCCTTCCTGACCACTTGGGCCTGTTTCTAATTTCCCTTCAACTCTTCAATGATATCCTTGGTTTTTCCTTAAATAAATTACCCATCATATTCAGATTCTGCAGACGCAAACCCTGAGACAAAGCATCCTGCCCAGGACTCCCAGGGCAGAGCTGCAGAGAGACCTGCGAAGGGAGGGATGGGGAGCGGACAGGAAGAGAGAAGGCGGCACGCAAAGGTCACGCTACAGCAAAGGTCCACCCTCACCTGCCCCCAGAGGAGCCCTGGAGCTTTAGTTACCCCCCTAAGTTTCCCCTGTAATAGGGCAATGACAGGATAGGACTCTTCTTGGATGGTTTCTCCAAAAAGTATCAATTTGAACAACTATCCATGCACCAAAGTTCTTTCAGAAGAGTTAAGGAAATCAGGTGAGAGATCATGATACCTGGTACAGCAGCACAATAAAAAGGAAGCAGTAAGAGGTTAGCAGGGACGGTTTTATATTACCCTCTTTGCCCCTCTCCCACCCCAGGCAGCACAGTGCAGACAGAGATACCACCCACTTTGGGGAAGAGAGAGACGTAAGTAGAACTTACTTGGACCCCAACACAGGGCCTGTCACAATACAGCCCAACCCAGGACTGGCCTGAGCAGCTCTAGACCTCAGAATGATATCTACAGACTGAGCTCCAGGTGAGATTCCCCTGCTGCAGGCCTCAGACCTACAAGACCTATTAGACTTGACCTCCAGTCTATAATCGGGGCTGTTAGGAACTGGCAAGTAGCCTTAGTACCCTGGAGCTTCCAGCCTGCTCCAGCACTATGCTGGCTGAGCTGTGTCTGCCCCCAAGCTTGCCGGCACCACATCAGTCATACAGCTCTCAGGCCCACTCCTGCACTGTACTGGCCTCAGTCACCTCAGGCTTAAGAACCAGCCAGACAAAATCTCTAGACAAACTGATGGTTGAAGGGGTTGGAGACTGTTCACAGGAAAGGCCAGTCTTTGAACACTGGAGTAAGTACATACTTCTTCATATATGCAGACACTGAAGCATATATGATCCGTAAGGGTCAAGAATAATCATGGAAACATAATATTACCAAAGGGACAATATGAACTGCCAGGGACCAGGGCTGAAGAAATGGGGGGTATTAATTACTTCACAAAGAATTGAAAACAACTGTTTTAAGAACTTAAAGAAAATACAAAGAAACAATTCAATGAAATTAGGAAAACAATGAGAGAGCAGAAGGCATAATTTAACAGGGATTAAAATAATAATTAAAAAAAAACAAACAGAAATCCACGAACTGGAAAATACATAACATTTTAAAATGCACTAGAAAGCATCAGCAGACAACTGATTAAGCAGAAGAAAAACTCTGTGAACTCAAAGATAGGCTATTTGAAGATATATAATATTAGGAGAATAAAAATGAAAAACAAGTAAAGGATGTTTATAGGATTTATGGGACAGCATCAAAAAAGTAAATAGTTGAGCCTTAGAAATTTAAAAAGGAGAAAAGAAAAGTGACAAAGGCAGACAGCAAGAGAAGAAGAAAGTATCAAAGGTTACACAAAAACATTAAAAAAAATTTAAAAAATGGTATTAATTCCAGTAATAACAATTACCTGGAATGTAAAGGTCTTAAATCCTCTTAGTCAATGACTAAATGGATTAAAAAGTATAAAAAACATAAAAATATTTTTTAAAAAAAGGCCCAGCCAGAAGAGACTCACTTCACCTGGAAAAACACACAGGTACTGACGGTGAAGGGATGCAAAAAGATATTCATGCAAATAAAAACCAAAGAAACGGCAGGAGTAGCTATACCTATATTACACAAAGTAAATTTTAAGTCAAAAATCTATGATAAACAGATCAATTGATCGAGAAGATATAACATATATATGCACCTATATGTGCCAAACATTTGACCACTTAAATATATTAAACAAATATCCATGTCTGAAAAAAATAGATTGTAATACAGTGATATCAGAGGATTTCGAAACCCTACTTTCAGAAATGAAGAAATCAATCAGACAGAAAATTGACAAGGAGACATAGTATTTAAACTACCCTCTATATACTTCCCAAAGTGACTTATAGATTCAGCACAATTCTCATTAAAATGTGAATGCCATTATTTGCATATCTAGAAAACAGTAGTATGCTTCACATGGATCCAGAAAAGATCCCAAATAGCCCATGTACCCTCACATAATAAGAACAAAGTGGGAGCCATCACTTTCCCAGACTTCTGGTTGAATGAATTTTCTCTTATTCCATTGTCTAGAATAAGACAATAACGCCCACTCTGGCTACTTCTTAGTCAACATAATACTGGAAATCCTAACTAGAGCAGTTAGGCAAGAGAAAGGAATAAAATGCACCCAACTGGAAAGAAGGACACTAAGTTGTCCCTATTTGCAGACACATTTTGATATGTTCAAAACTTTAAAGATGTCATCAAAAAACATACAAACCTGTTAAAACCAGTAAATGAATTCAGTAAATTTACAGGATACAAAATCAACATGCAAAACTCAGCAAAATCAAAAAAGCAATCCCATTTACAACAGAAAATCTAAAATACTAAATTTATTAATTTAATGAAGAAGGCAAAAGCTCTCTACACTAAAAGCTGTAAGATTTTTAATGAAAGAAATTGAAGAAGACACAAGTAAATGGAAAGATAGCTCATATTCATTGATTTAAAGATTTAATATTGTTTAAATATCCATCTTACAGAGAACAATCTAAAGATTCAATTGCTTTCAAAATACCAGTGGCATTCTTTACAGAAATAAAAAAAAAAACATAAAAACTATATGGAACCACAAAAGACCTGAATACCAAAGCAATCTTGATCAAAAAGAACAAACTTTAGATGTCACACTACCTGACTTTAAAATATTCTACAAAGCTATAGTAACCAAAATAGCATGGTACTAGCATAAAAACAAGGATACATGCCAATGAAACAGAACAGAAAACTCAAAATAAATCCATGTATTTACAGCCAACTGATTTCCTTACAAAAATGCCAAGAACATACAATAGGGAGAGGAAAGCTTCTTTACTAAATGGTGCTGGGAAAGCCGGATATCCACATGATAAAGATTAAAAATAGACCCTTACCTCACACCATTTACAAAATCAAGTAAAAATGAATTATGGAATTAAATATAAGATACAAAACTGTGAAATTACTAGAAGAAAACATTAGGGGAAATCTCCATGACATTGGTCTGGATAATGATTTTTTTGGATATGGCCCCAAATCACAGCTAACAAAAGTAAAAACAGACAAGTAGGATTATATCAAATGAAAAAGCTTCTACATAGCAACGGACACTGGAATGTCCATTAAATGCCCGAATTTAGGAATAAATTCAAGAGATCTATTATAAAACATGGTAACTATAGAATAACATATTATTGCCTTAAAAAATACTGAAAGCAAATTTGTGTTCTCACCACAAAAAATAATAATAACTATATAATATAAAGCACACATTAATGACCTAGATTTATTCACCCCCTTATATATTACTTCAAAGCATGCTGTACACAATGAATATATACAATATTTTTTGTCAGTTAAAAATATATCAGTCAAAATAGCAATTATACCACACAAGTTGCTGGATGACATCCACGCACACACAAATGCAAAAATAACGGAAAACCAAAAATTACCACACACACATATGCGTAAACAGAATAATGAAGAATTTATAAAATTAGATTTTTTTCCCTTGGCAATAAATGTAAATTGAGAAGCAATTTTAAGACCCTAACAATATTTTGAAGTTCAGTGTCGAGATTTATATGATGTGTTTCAGCAGCTTCTTTATTCCTTACGCTATTACCGTTCAAAACCAAAGCTGGAAATGACATCAGGAGTCCCCTCGGACTCCAAACAGTGAAACTGAAGCAAAGGTGAATGATATTTTAAAACCTTTTTCCCTTCCTTGCATTATTTTACTGTCTAAGCCATTCAGCATTTAGTATTCATGAAACTGTGTGAACATTAATTTTGGTTTTTATATACTTGTTTCAGACATACTTAAACTGAAATAGTTTGATTACCACACAAAGTATAAGGTAATAAATCACAAAGCTTCTCCTTTTAGTAAAATTTGATTTTACCAATCTTTTGCCTCGAGTTTTCACGCACACACACACACGCACATATATGTATATCACAGATTCTTCCAGCCGAGGTGCTGAGTCCTAGCATCATTTGCTGGGGGGGGGTATGCTAATAGGACTAGGGAAATTATTACGATGAGCAGCTGGAATGAGGTGGCCCAAACATGAATTCTAGATTAATAATAATTAGTCAGATTCTCTTTAGGTCTCAAACTGAGTCTAAAATTTCCAGAGATCCAAGTAGTGTCTCAGAATTGGAGATTATAGCTCAAATTAAAAAAAAATCTTCTACAAATAACCCTTTAGAAATCAAAGAGTCTTCATGTGAAACATTGTTGGGAGGTTTCCCGGCCACGTCCGCCCACTGCACAAACACACACACGTGACTCAGTCGGGCATCACCGACATAGATGCATCTTTAAGATTTACTGTCTAACATAGGATATCTATACCAGATTTAATAAGAGCAAAGTTCTACCAATTAAGAAAAAGGTTTTCTAAATGTAAAGACCAAAAAATCCCTATTGAATTTATAGTGATGCTGGAACAATCTATCTTTTCCTTTTGAGCTTTTCATTCATTATTCATTTATTGAACAAATATCGATGGACTATCTACCACATGCCAGGCGCTCCGCTGATCACTGAAAAGACTAGACCCGTGCAGAGATTGTGCTGTCTGAGCACCCTGGAAACTTACTACGGTGAGTGTTATGATGCAGGCCACGTGCAGTAAATGCGGCCAGGGACCTTTCGTGTCTAAGAGTCAGGACCTGATTTGGGTGGTTGAGTAGTTGAGCAAGGCCAGAGGGAATCTAAGGGATAGGACAGCTGTTTTCTCTTCACAGGCTTAGCTCTCATTTTTACGAGTTCAGATACATTCATGGTGGTTAAAAATAGCCAGAGACATAAAAAGTAAACCCTGAGGGCAGGGGGAAGCTTGCGTTCTCCATGGTCTTTTTGCCATTTGAAGGGCTCATTTACACCAATTTGAGTTGAAACAGGTGGCAAGTAGTAGTGACTTAATGAAATAAATGCTCCTTAATCCAAGATAGGAGCTGTGGCTGAGTCTTTATCTTAGTAAAAGTATTAACCAAAATTAAAATCAGTTTCTTAGATACCAGCACTTCTCCAGCGGGTAACATTGTACGTATCGGCCATCCAATATTGGCGTTTATGATCTGGAATTTCCCCCTTACGGTTTCTCTTAAACAGGACTACCGTAGAATTGCTTTTGGGCTTACCCAGTTGCTTTTTCTTGTAGAAGCAAAAGACTGAGAATATTAACAAGCCAGCTGTTGGCACTTCTTTGATTTTTCCCTGTGGTCTGCTCCATCAGAGGGGGCTAAGTTCTTAATATCCGTTGGATTTGTTAATTATTGGCAAACAGTGCTCTGTGAGTATTGGATAATGGATTCATTCTGCGCATTTGTTTTTACCACAGCAATCTGAGGGTTCTCTTGTCTTTAATAGGTTTGTTAAAAAATTCCTAAAAGCATAATCCAGATTTACAAGCTTTCGGTGAAATTAAGAAACTCAATAAGTTGTTTCAGTTGTGTAAATAAAGCAAATACAATTTTCTAGCTTTTACACAGGAGTTTGCTTCAAACGATCTCGGATTACATTCTCTGTCCCTACCATGGAAGAAAAGAATTTAAAAGGCCATTGCATTCGTGACCTAAATTCACACTTCATTCAATTGTGCATCTACTCTGGGTCTACTTTGTGCCAGATTTTGTGTTAGGCTTTGCGGAGATGAAGGCAACTGTAACGATGGGAAAAATTTTACCCCAGAGACTCCTAAATGGTTGATCTTTTCAAATGAAGTTCAAGGGCATTTGGTATGGCATCTGCTTTTCTATAGGAGACAAAGACAAGCTCTCGTAAATTATGACACAGCCAGCAAGCAAATGCCTACTTACATTCTCCTGCACAGTAGCCCAACTCTGGATTGATCAATTTATGTCCTTAAAACCCCATCACAAGAAATACCCAGGAGGAAACCAAGAGACACAGATTTGTATGTTTAGCCCTAAGGCAGAGAGATAATAGGAATAATTTACTTCACTAGGAGTATTTTTATAAGAAAAACAAGTCCCCTGATGAGTGAACTCATTCAGAGAACAATCCTGGGCTGAACTCTGTGTTATGGAGGGTGGTGGTACCGGCTGCTGGGCTCTGAGATCAGGTGTCTTGGAGAGCTCACCCTCTTCCCATGGGTGAATAACGTGATGCGTGTGATAAGTTAGACACAGAAAGCAAAAGATACTCGGAGAGTGTAAGCCTTGGGTGCCTTCAGAATGCTTGAGACCAGGTTCCAGCCTGTCCGGGACAGGCCTGAACTTTATCCATACGTCTCCCAAATGCAGAAGCATAACTAACTTTAAGACTTGCTTGGCTGATGACTGTTTGGCAGAACTGACTCCTAAGGGTATACTCGGTCAGTCCCAAGAACATTGTGCAGAGGCTGACCACTTCCCTGACTGAAGATTTACAAGGCCGTAGAGTTCCCTCCACCTCTCTGCCTGTGGAGGTCCACGGAGGACAACAAACGGAAACGATCCTCTCTCCTGGAACCGACGTGGAGGCAACGTGGAGAGCAGGCGCATCCCCAGAGTCCTAAATGGCCTTCAACAGACATGTCCTAATGAAGCAAAGTTAAAAATTGGTAATAAATTAATGAGAATGTGCCTCTTAGTGGCAATCAGCCATCCATTCTCTCTTAAAGCACCTTTTAATTATTGTTACTAATGACAGAGTTTGGGGGTCACTGATTTCAAAAAAGAAGAAAACTTTCCTGCTTCCAAGGCAATAATGTGCAGCCTCTGCATTATTCAAATTTGGAATAACCAATATTTATTATTTATGGTTGTCTCTGTTTTAAAAAGGCTGGACAATGACATTGCTTCTTCACTGGGCTGAAGAGACACTTCCTAAGTTTTTTTTTTTTTTTCATCACAAGGAGACTATCACTTTAGGCTGCTTATCTTTTTTTTTTTTTTTTTTTTTTGAGACAGAGCCTCAAGCTGTCACCCTGGGTAGAGGGCCGTGGCATTACAGCTCACAGCAACCTCCAACTCCTGGGCTCAAGCGAGTCTCTTGCCTCCGCCTCCCAAGTAGCTGGGAC
>CAUYTI010102930.1:0-24106 GCA_963575145.1 Galago senegalensis | reverse complement strand
TGTGATGATCTGCCCCAGGCTCGGTGTCAGGGGTTTTTATATAGGGGCAGTTGTCCAATGAGCTGAGAGCTTAGCTGATTGGTCTATAAAATAGACCAGTCAGGAGCAGGATTGAAAATGGACCAATCAGGGATGCACTGGAGGAATCACCAGTGTTTTCCCCTGATTGGCAGGTCTTTTTTGTTACTGGAGCCTCTGGTGGGAAAGGAAAGCTTCCCCTTTGGCTCCAGCCTGCCAGTTTCTGTGGCAGCTGCTACCAAGGCAGAGCCAGCAGGTCCGCTAGCGCTGCTCTGCTGCAGCCTCTGGTGGGGGAGGGAAGCTCCCCCACTTGCTCCAGCCTGCCAGTTGCTTTGCCAGCTGCTGCCACCAAGACAGAGGTGGCAGGTTCCCCAGTCCTGCTTGGCTGAGCTGACTGGGGTGCCACTTTTCCAGTATTAACTACACACTTTCCCTCTGCCCCCGCAAAACAAAACAAACAAAAAACACCCTTATACTTTATTTTTCAAAAATCTGTGGGTTGAGAATCTTGGCTAGGTTTGGCCCACATGATATTGGCAGTGGTACTGGCTTAGATTGCCCAAGAAAACCTTCACTTCTGGTGCATCTGTGCTCCTCCAAATGATCTCTTTCTCTGTGTGGTGTCCTTCCCATCCATTACTCTAGCCCATGCTTCTTTACAGCCCAGCAACCCTCTACATCAGAGAATATTAAAAGAGGACATGCCCTCTACATAGGAACTAAGGCCTTGGTCTGCTAATATCCCATTGGTCAAAGCAAGTTAGATTGTTGCATTCTGAGTCAGTATAGGAAAACGCTACCGGCAGGTGTGAATTTCAGCAGAATGGTTTATGAATGACCACCATGTAAGCGTCTACTACAGTAGAGATTGTGAAAGAATGTTTTATTCACTTAACAAATGCTTGTACAACAAAGGCTCTGAGACAGAGTAAAGATTGAAGAAATGTAAAAAGGCCAACCTGGACACAGAGAGAGTGCAGGTGATAAAACTAAAATATAAGGTGGAACTGGGCGGCACCTGTGGCTCAAAGGAGTAGGGCACCAGCCCCATATACGGGAGGTGGCCAGTTCAAACCTGGCCTCAGCCAAAAATTGAAAAAAATATATATATATATATATATATGTAAGGTAGAACTCTCAGACTATGCAAAGCTTGTTAGGTACATTAAAGGGCTCTGATTTTATGCTGAGAGCAATGGAAAATTATTGAAGTGTTTTAATATCAAAAGATAACGTTTAAGTAAATTATAAACCAGTTCGGAGGAGAACAAGAATACAAGCAGATTGTCTGGTTTACAAGTTGTGTCAGAGTTTTAGGCAGAAGTTACTTTTATCTTGGTGTCAATACATGAATTCAATATAAATTTAAAAGTGATATTGACTTTTATTCAAAATATACAAATTCTTCTTCCAACTCAGTAGTAAGAAAACGTCTCAAAATGGGCCAAGGACCTTGACAAACACCTAACTAAAGAAGAAATGTGGATGACAAGCAAACATAATCTCACCTCATATGCCATCTGGTGAATATGCCCAAACCTTTCAGTAAAGCAGGGACATGAAGAAAACAAAAAAAAGGATGTGAAAGGTAGGAGGAAAACTAAGAGATTTTTACTTTACAGAAGGCGAAAGGAGAGAAACCTTTATCATTCTTGCTAAGAAAACATATCCTCAAAAGAGCAGTCAAGATGTGGATAAAAAGATAGCCATTTATTTCAATGCAGTGAAAGCGTCTGGTGACTTACACTGAGAAATTCTGATGGTGGCCGGAATGGAGAGGATTGCAGTCAGAGAAGGAAGAGATCACTCTTTAAGCTCCTTAAATTCTTTTGAGATATTAGCTTTGTATGAAAACAAACAAAGCCATAAGTCAAGGATGTGAGGATTTAAATGAGAGTTTCATTTTATTTCAATGGGAGACAAATGGGAGCAGTTTAAAACCAACAGAGTTGAAAGACTTCGTAATTACATAACAGAGATCATGTAAGTTTCCTGAAAAAGTGAGGTCAGTGCTGACTAAACTGTACCCATCATCTTTGCCATCATCAATGTAACCATAATATAGAAACATCTACAGCTGGAAGCTCCTTGGTGTGAGACAAAGGGATGGGCACGGGTATAGAGGTAGACACTACACAGGTGAGCGTCCAGTCTTGTTCAATTTTCTGTGTAAATTCCATGCAAATCCATTGACCCATAATTCAGAGCAAAAAATGTAACTATTTAAGAAAACACTCCTCAGACCTTACTAAACATAATAGAAATCATAGCAGAGAAAAATCCTAAGAATGTAGTGCATGTGACAAAAGCTTACCCAGTTGTCAGAATTTTCGGTACAAAAAAGAATTCATCCTGGAGAAAAACTCTACAAACCTGAAGAATGAGACAGAGCTTTTAACTTGCACTCACACCTTCCAATGCATAAAATATGTGTAACAGAGAAAAGCCTTCACAAGCGTGAAGAAAGTGGCAAATTCTTTAGCCAGTACTCAGACCTTTCAATACATCGAAAAATTCATATTAAAATTCTACAAATGATAATAATAATAATAATATAGTTGTCATGCATTGATTCTATCACATTTATTTGGCATCTACAGTCTGTCAAGTACTAGTCACTGGGGATATCATGACATGTACAACCAGATCTTTGATAAGCTTCGGTAAATACACACCAAATCAAATTTAATTCTAATTGTTAAACATGTTTTTGAGGGTAGGACCTACAGTGCCATAAGCAGATACAACAGAAGACCCAACACAGTGAGGGAGGTTGGTGAAGATGCTCTTAAAATGCAACATTTGAACTGAGAGCCAAGTGGGAGTCGGGGAGGTGAAGAGAGTTATTCATATCAGTATTTTGTAATTGAAACGATTACATACTAAGCACCTATGTGTCAGATACATTGTTAGTCCTTGTGGATAAAGTAAAGACGGAACTAACAGGTCCTCACACCATTCCCATGCTCACGGAGCTTTCCACACCAGAAGGCGGACAGATCTTGCACGGTTATTTCTTCTCCTTGGAATGTTTTTCTGCTGAATAACTAGAGGGCTTATTTCTTCACTTCCTTTAGGTTTTAACCCAAATGTCACCTTTTTGTATTTTTCCAGTGAGCGTTTTCTGAAAACTCTGGTGTGTCTTATCCCCCACTGCTCCCGTATTTACCCACATTTAACATGCAATATATTTTATACATCTATTTCATTTATCGCCTATCTCCCTTTATAAAACGAAGGACTCCTGAGGATAGGAATTTTTGCCTGTTTTACTTACAATCAGATCCCTCATGTCTGCAATAGCACAGACGAGTTAGTACCCCATAAATATTTATTGAATGAATAAAGTAATTATGAATACATTAAATGTTATCAAGGAACTTGTAGTCATGCGTGGTGGTAGAAGCGATATAAAGAATATCGTTATGTGTAATGTTCATCTTACTTATTACTGCCACGATACTACATTAGAATATCTTTATCCAGTACTCATAAAAACGTCCACTATATTAAAAACTTGCCTGAGTCTTCCCTGCTCTTCTTCATACCAGTGTATAAGAACTTTACAATTAGAGACATCAATTTAATAAAAACAGAAAACACATAATGAACGTGACATCCACTGTATAAATCGACCTGAATCATCGAGTCCTATTGTCATTCTATTTCTGTATCTTCGTGAAACACGTTGGCATTGGAAAGAAAAAGAACAGATAGACTCCCTGTCGTGGGAGCTGTCATGTTGATCCCAGGTGAATTATCACCTATAATCCCTTGTAAATTACAGCATATTGTCCCATATACTCAGGCTTCTTAGCAGAAAATCCTCTGAATTTTTCTTGCCAGTGTCACCCTGTTTTGCTGCCTGGATACCACACTTTGCATGCCCGACAAACATTTGCATTGTGCTTCTTTTGACTATGCCTATGGTATTTATTTTATTTTTAAATAAAATGCATAGATTACAAAATAGGTAAAGAGACTCCCTTTAACACGCAAAATAATTCAAGAGCTCTATTTTTATTGTTCCCTAAAACAGATCATTGATTCTGTGGTTTAGGTTTATTTTTATCCTCTCCAGCATACCCTGACTCCAGAGAAAATGATTCAATAAATTTTTTGCTAAGTTTTTTTGTCTTTAAGTTTTATGTCCAAATATATGTGTTTCAGGGTCATTTTCATCCATGCGCTATTGATGATTATGCTCTTGATAATCCCCGTGTAAAATAATAAAATAATACATCCTTTCGCAGCAATATTTGCTATGCTTCCAATAGGATAATAGGGAAAAACGCTACTGCCCAACATCAGCTGAGCAATTCTTCAGTGGACCCCGGCTGCATGTCCTCTAAGTCAGTTCAGTCCCCACACTATCTGTCTAGAGACCATGTCGTATCCCACAGGTGAGGGTCAGTCCCACCAGACTGCCCTGCTTCAGCTGCCAGTCATGTGCCATAGTTGTCACCTATACTTATTACCGACCGGCTACAGGTTGGGGGGTTCCATATCTTCCACCTCTGTTTGATTAATTTGCTACAGTGGCTCACAGAGTTTAGGGGGACACTTTATACATGTTAGCTCATTTATTATAAAGGATATCAGGAAAGATTCAGATGAATAGCCAGATGGGTTAAATGCACAGGAGAAGGTATGGGGGAGGCGGGAAGAGTATCATCCATCCATCCATCCAGGCACACCATCTTCCAGAACCTTCCGTATGTCCAGTCAGTCAAAGCTCCCCAAGTCCTTTAAAGTGTGTATGAAGATTTAATTACATAGGTCTGATCACTGGCAACTGGAGACCAACTCAACCTTCAGCCTCTATCTTCTCCCCAGATGTTGGGTGGGGGGCTGAAAGTTCTTACCCTTGAATCATAAAGTTCTTTTTTTCTACAAACCAGCTCCAGTCCTGAGTCCATCCAGCATCACCTCACAAGAAGCTCCTATCACACATGAAATACCTAGGGATTTAGGAGTTCTGTGTCAGAGGTTCCTGTCACTTAGGAAACTACAAAGATCATAGGAGTTCTGTGTCAGGAGCTGGGGGTCAAAGGCCAAATATTTCTTTTTCTTTCTTTCTTTTTTTTTTTTTTTTGTGACAGAGCCTCAAGCTGTCACTCTGGGTAGAGTGCCATGGCATCACAGCTTACAGTAACCTTGAACTCCTGGGCTCAAGCGATTCTCCTGCCTCTGCCTCCCAATTAGCTGGGACTATAGGCACCCGCCACAATGCCCAGCTGTTTTTTGGTTGCAACCATCATTGTTTGGCAGGCCCAGGCTGGATTCAAACTCACCAGCTCAGGTGTATGTGGCTGGCGCCTTAGTCACTTGAGCCATAGTCACCTAGCCTAAAAAGCCAAATATTTCAACAAAAGGTTCTCCTGATGTCCATGTCTATAGGGGTTTGGGGAGCTCAGTGAGAGGAACCAGGAGGCAGAGATGAAGACTATATTTCTTACTATATCACAATGTCACAGCTTGCTTTTACTAGACAATGAAAGAAAAACAAGTCATCATGATGTGCCTTTGACCCTGGCTTTCAGGATTCCCAGAGCTAAATTTAGCTCAAATATAATAATAACTTTACATTTGCTGTAACTCAACAAAATTCTCCTCTATATTGTTGAAATTCCCTCTTTCACTTTCTTCTTAAGGACGTGTCGCCAAGTCTCATGGATTTTCCGCAGCACTTTACATATGTGATTTTATTTAATCATCAAAAGAGCCATGCAAGAAAAGCATTGTCCTGTTTTTGTCATGAAAATCATATATGCGCAAATATTAATGGACAAACATGGAAGTAAAACTGTGTTTGTGTGTGTGTGAAAGTACAAACTAGGCTGTGTGAATGTGTGTGTGTGTGTAAGTTACTGTCAATGTGGTTTTATTGTAAATTTTGGAAGGTATAAAAAAAGTGACCCAAAGGCATGATAACACCTCAAATTTGCACAGATTTGTCAGTTAGTTTCATAATACATTATTGTCTACCTTCAACCAAGCTACTGTTTATGTTGTTAAAATATGAATACATCTGAGAAAAGACTTAAAAACTGCCGGCATTTTCATTTCCAAGTTTTATTTTATCTGTACCCCATTAAATTCAAGTGGGTCTTCCATTCTTTTTCAGCAGCAATCCTAACTTTTTCATTAAGAACATCTTTTGCATAATTGTATGCCAAGTCTTTGTTTCAAAATATTTACAGCGTTCGTATAACTTCAATTTTCACTCACTGTCTCTCTTGTTTTCTCTTTTGTTGTTTTTCACCCTGCATTTACATTATTAAAATATTGTCACCCTTTATCAGACTTGTACTACCATCCTGAATTTATGAGCTTTCATCATTCTGGAATTTTCATTTATTCAAATCACATACCCTAGTGTAATTGATTCCCCATTCCCTTCATTTACTCTGAGCCAGAGATTTCTTTAAAATACAGATTTTATGTTACATCGCCACCTCCTTGTTACATTTTTTTTTAATGCTCTAAGGTCCCAAGATACAATTAAATAATTTGGGCAGAAGCTGAATAGTCCCCATGTGTAAGTCTTATTTGGAGTTCTGTGAAGCATTTTAAGCCAAGAGATTTTCCAAGAGCATTTCTCTTTGCTTTAATGTCAATGGTATTATTATGAAAGAAGGATTAATTACTTGTGTTTGCTGTTTTCCTTATTCTTAATAATCTGAAGAGAGAGAATGGTAGTGATTTTTATCATTCCTTTTAGAGGCCTTTAATAATAATGTATAAAAATAAAGGCAAATTATGAACTTCTTAACAGTAAAATACTTAATATTTTAGAGAACGAGGCAATAGTGTGAGATTGTTCTAGAAATAAGCAAAGCTACATGTGAATATCACCTTCACTGTGTGACACTGCTTAACTGCTTGATACCCATGATTTAATGATCTTGCTTGTTTTTGTGTTTGTTTGCTCTGGCTGAAGTACAGGAGTAAAATAAGACCTGGCTTCAAAGCTTTCATTAATTCTTCATGCTTCAGTTCCCAAACGCATGCAACATGCCTGTTTTCTTTTTCTTTTGTTTTGCTTTTTGAGACAGAGTCTCACTATATCATCCTGTGTAGAGTGTGATGGTATCATAGCTCACAGCAACCTCCAACTCTTGGGCTTAAGGAATTCTCTTACCTTGGCCTCCCAAGTATCTTGGACGACCAAAATGCCCAGCTATTTTTTTTTTTTTTTGGTTGTAGTTGTCATTGTTGTTTGGCAGACCCAACCTGGGTTTGAACCCACCAGCTCCAGTGTATGTTGTTGGTGCTGGGCGCCAAGCTACAGGTGCCAAGCCAACATGCCTGTTTCCTAATGTATTTCTCACTGGTCTCTCCTGTTGGCAAGACTACTGGTTTGGGAATTCTGCTTGGAGTGTTCTTCAAATGAGTACCTCCGTTTAACCATCTGCTTTTCTTCCTATGCCTTTATCTATTCATTCTTTCCATTAGAGTATCTACAAGGCACCTCCTGTAAATAAATTGTGCAAAATACTGTACGCAACTTAGAGTAGATAGGTATCTGAGATAAATCCACTCATAGACCAGAATCAACTCATTATAGAGGAGGCACAGAGTGCAAAAATAGCTGCCATTTTGACTTCCTCCAGGTACAAGGTTGTGAAATAGGTTCTTTTAGAGGTTATCTTATTGAATTCTCAAAAAATCCCTATAAATTGTCTTTTTGGTCATTTAAAAAATACTCAGGTTGCAAGATAAGAGCTCAGCAGATTGGTTGCAAAACAATTAGAATGTACTGAACACTACTGGACTGTGAATGTGAAAGGGTAAGTTTTATGTGTATGTATTTTCACACTTAAAAATTATAAAAGCACTGAGAGTTAACTAAAGATTTACCTCAATGTAACAATAAAGTGAAAATATCATGTTACCATCTTTTATGAAAGTTTAACTATTATTTTATTAAACTTAAAGTTCTTGCACTTTGGTAGAAGAAATAAGACCAAAGACTTATGGATAAGTAGGGTGACTATAGTTTACATCCTAGTGTACAGTTGAAAACAGCTAGAAAAGTTTGAATGGGTCTATCATAAATAAAAGACAAATATTTGATATGAGGGATATCCCAAATACACTGATTTTTATCTGTAAAAATTACATTTTATGAATGTATTAAATTATCACATGTACCCCTCCAAATGGTGTACCTATTGTGCAACATTTAAAAAAAATCAAAAATACAATTCAGTTAGATTTCTTTTCCACTATGCTTTACCACTAGGTAAATTATAGGATTAGGATTATTATTATTATAGGACTAGGATTATTACCATAAAAGGTACATTGGCATTCTACTTTGGGGGTTTGCATAAGTAATGCATAACATGCCTTCTATACTTCTACCTCTAGAATCACTACTCTGTAGGAAATTATTGCTGTGTTGGCCTCTTTCACCATATCACAGGTTTCCTTGAACAAGGATTTGGCTTGTTTGTCTTACCATCTTACACCTTTAGACAGCACTTGGAACATCACGTAATCTAGTGTGAGCTATTCAGAGCAAAATCTTGGAGGAACTGATGCGAGAGAAAGGCCTGCAAAGATGTGCGGAACATCATGATTTGGAGAGATAGGGAAGGATAGCAAAAGGTCTAGTAAGTACCTGAAAAACAAAAATGTGAACACAAGACAGCACAGAATATATGAAAAGCAAGAATCAGTCACACTGCCTCAAGTAGAGAGTGTATGTAGATGAGTACTGACTGGGAGATAGAGATATGTCAGAACACAGGTGTCTTTGAATGCTGTAAGTTTCAACAAACTCAAACCCATGAAAACCAAAATCTACTAACCCCACTTGCTGGTCCCAGGAAAAGTCTAGGATAGTTCAAATAAGTAGACCTTAAAAAGAACAAGTGAAAATAAATTACTATTAAAAGATAAATAATCTAAAATGTCACTCGGCTATAACGAAAGAATTCATTCTGTCCAAGAACATTCCAGATACTCTTATGGAATAGTTATTTATTGTAGTAACAAAGTAAGAGAGAATAAATTGTTTAGAATATTTACCAAGACACAGAACTAGACTAGGAGTGATGGATGGCATTATTCCAAAGACAATGTTCCCTTTTTAACTGGAAGTATCTGTCAAACCTCATTTTTCTAAATCTTCAGTATAATGATAAGTAAGGTTTATCATGTAGATTCTTATGAATCACCAAGGAAATACTAAATTATTATATAATACTAAAATAAAAATAAATTCTATAATATCTCAACTCTTTAAAAACTGGTATTCCACCCCTGACAAGTCTGAGATCTGAAAATTAAGTTCCTGAGAGCATATGTTGGCAGCACTGTACAAACAACTCAGTCAGGTTTCCCAACCTCAGAATATGGGTGTCTCACAGCTGTGTTTGTGCAGACATGTGGTGGTGTCTTGCTGAGTGGCATTTATTGTTGTGTGTTTTTATGTGGCATACAGTGACAGCTCTGCATGGGGGACTAAGCTCTGGCATAGTTTCCTGAGGGGAGCACTTCAAAGGTGGTCATAATGATCCTTAGCAATGCTGTATGTAGCCATTTTTTTTAAGAGAAGTTCACTAACTTAATTGTCAGACCTCGTGTGTGTGTGTGTGTGTGTGTGTGTGTATGTGTGTGTGTGTGTGTGTATTTTAATTGAATGGTAACTATGTACATTAATGCATTTCTGGGGTACAGTGTGGTGATTTCACATACAATTTGAAACATTTCATCAAACTGGTTAACATAGCCTTCATGTCATTTACCTAGTTATTGTGCCAAAACATTCATATTCTAGTCTTAGAAAGGTTCACTTGTACCCTTGGAAGATAAACCACAGAAGTGATCCCTCCAATCTCCCTCCCTCCACCCATTAAGCAGAGCATTTGATCATTCTGAAAATTTTATTCTCCAAGTTGCTAAACATTAAAACTTTTTCTTTGCTCCTCTTGGGCTAGTGAAACTGATGCTGGAAGCTGAGAAGATGATTTATGGAATGCAGTAGCAAAATATTTGATAAAACCTTTGCTATAGTAACCTGAAAGGCAGAAGATATCCTTCCTCTTATAGTAGAATTGCAGCTCAAAAACCCAAACCTTTATAGTGCAGGTCAGTGGCTTTGGATGTACTCAGAAAAATGTTATATGAAAGATATGAACAGGCTCGGCGCCTATGGCTCAAGTGGCTAAGGCGCCAGCCACATACATCTAAGGTGGCGGGTTCGAATCCCCAGCCCGGGCCCGCCAAACAACAATGACGGCTGCAACCAAAAAATGGCCAGGTGTTGTGGCTGGCGCCTGTGGTCCCAGCTACTTGGGAGGCTGAGGCAGGAGACTCACTTGAGCCCAGGAGTTGGAGGTTGCTGTGAGCGTGATGCCACGGCACTCTATCCAGGGGGATAGCTTGAGGCTCCGTATCAAAAAAAAAAAAAAAAAGAAAAGAAAGATATGAACAAAGAAAGGATTGACTAGGAGGCATGCAGAAATAGAAGGCTATGGATATTTTAGAAATTCAGGTCACAGAAATATTAAAAAAGAACATGTTGAGACTTACATTTTAAAAATAATAATAATAATAAGGGACTAAAAAGGCTTTCAGTGTCATAGGGAAAAGGTTAGATTCAGAGGGTAACCTTGTCAATAAATCTGATAATCTCAAAGTGACCGGCCTGCACTGAGACAGTGGGGTGTGGGTGAGAAAGTGAATCTCTGCAGTAAATCCATGAACTGTATCTAGAAAAGGACGTGGGTGTGATTATTAATATGCAGAACTGACTGAATAAAGTGAAGGGGAAGGTTACTACATTTCTGCAAGTGTTAATCCACACTGGGAAAAGACATTCTTGGGAAGGGGAGGAGGTGTTGATGAGCAAGTCGAAATGGTTCATATCATGGAAACAGCACCAGTTGAACATTCCTGTCATTAAGAACTGTTCCCCTCACTGTTCTATTCAATGGCAATGAAGCGGTCACTTTAAATGTATAATATCAGGTTGTTGGTATTATGCTGATATTATTACGGTTATTAAAGTTCAAGAACCATATAGAATGAAGGTGTCACCTAGTTAGTCAAGGTACATGTCATCAATTTGTCACCCATCATTTAAATTTCAAAACTATAGAGCAGTACAGTGCTGTTCAGCAGAACAGAAAATGAAGGGAGGTATGTTCCTTCCTCCTGGTCTTTCAGTAGCTCGTCTTCCAGCTGCCCTCACAATGGAAGCCACTAAGTATTAAGTTCAGCCATTCCTAGCTCATCTTTGGAAACGAACAGGGAGGTGGCATGATATTGAAGCGACAAATGAAATAAAATTCCTAATGGGGCTGCGTTAGAGAAAGCGGTTCTTAGACTTAGCTTGATTTACAAACTTAATTTCTGCTTTCCTTTATTTAGTGATAAAATTGGGTCAACCAAGGCGAGTTCATCGATGGGTTATGCTAGTGAGTTTTTATGACTTTACTTTTTTTGAACTGATATTATCAGAATAAGAAAAAAAAAATCCCCTGTCAGTTTAAAAGGTAAAACAAAAGAGCTTCATAAATTTATCTTTGCATTATTTTATAGGCATATGATTTTTTTTCCTCTGTGCCCTTCAAATAAAGGACACTGGTTTTTAGCAATATACCCTGTATCTTGAAGCTACCAGTGACACAGAAATCATGATTTCATATAATCAGTTTTATACCAATCAAAATAGCACTACCGCAACAAATGTTTTCACTTCAAACTCTTCTTGGCTCCCTTAGGAGTACTGCCAGACTTCCAAAGCTGACATGTACTTCAAGCATCTAATTAGATTGTAGGACCATCAGCCACTCCATAAAGTTATAATAGAAACACTGCTTTAAAACATGGAATTGCTTCCCTGAGTGAACCACTTCCTCTCCTTCAAACAAATGAATTCAGGCCTGATATCATTGGATTGAAGATGTCCTCAAGTTTTCCTGAAATTATTATAGGTGGAAAGATATTTGAGTAGGAAAGTGAGAAGACATTCTCTAAGATGGGGCAAAATGATTCAGAGTAGTTACCTGTGTCTAAAGGATCCCAGTTTGTTGAAGCAGAATGTATCAGTTATCCTGATCTGGCAAACTATCTCTTCTCTTGGTTATGGAGTCCCTAATTGTAGTTTGACAGCCATTGTAGTTTAGTAACCGCAATGAAATTTAGTATCTGTTGAATGAGTCCTTTAGACTAGAAACACAGGCATCAGTAACTCTATCCTGAAGATGAAAAAATTGAGACTCAGAGAGATGAAGTAATCTATCTAGAGTCATTTGGTTATCAGGGGCTGACCTGGTATTTAATTCAAGTTCTCTTTGGTTCAGAGTATCTTTCTTATTAAAATATGGAGGCTTTTCCTCTAAGATCTGTGTGCTCCAGTCTTAACTTCTAACTTCTATGCACAGATTTGTGTATATGTACATTTTTGTCCCTTGTAAAAAAAGGTTCATCTCTTACATCAGACTCTTTAAAAGCTATGTAAGTTCAAAAATTTATCAGCTCAGATGTTCAAAGAATAATTTCCATCTGTCTGCTACCTTTATTCATTATATTATCTGTTTTCTGCTTTTGGGGAGTCTCTCGGCTGTGCTTGCGGGTGACTATTCCCAGTGAACCACCTCACACGCTCACATATTCAACACGAATTTATATTCTCATTCCCTGTAAATTAATGTTTGCCCACAAACACTCTGCCATTTCGCTCTCTCCTCTCTGCCTCTTGTTCCCTATTGCTCATTTATTCTGTGAAGAGAAGTCATTCTGAACGTTGATGCCTCATCAGATATTTCCATTTTGAACTCCACTGTGAGCTACTGTAGAAACCCTGTTTTCATTTAAAGTGCGATAGCTTTTTAAAATATTTTTAAGGTGTAGTTCGAAACATTCATGTGATTCAAAAATCAGAATACTGTGAAATCTAGACTTGGTGATCGTGCTTCAATCTTGTTCCCTTCTTGGGTGTCCAACCCCTACCCTTGCTCCGTACAGATAACGATTTTCTTCCTTGTACGTGTGCATGTTTGCAATTTTCTTTGTTAAAATATGAGGGAACATGAATATATATTTTTGTTTTTCTCCTTTAATGATACAAAAGTAGAAAATTATACATTATTATTTTAGACAACTCTCAACAATGTCCTTCCTGTGTTCCTTTTATTTGCATTTCAGTTACAAATGATTCTTCCTAAATTTCTAAGTCAGAATTTATTCTAATTTTGTTCAATCTCTGAGCTTAGAAATTATTTAAAGATGGAGGTCGCCAGCCAGTTCACCCAGCACCATTTGTTAAATAGGGAATCTTTCCCCCACTTGATTGCATTAATGTACACAGCTATGATTTAAAAAAAAAAAAAAGGAGATGGAATTTTCAGAACAAACATCAACTTTTTTTTTCTTAATTTTTTGAAACAGAATCTCACTTTGTTGCCCTGGGTAGACTGATGTGGTATCATAGCTCACACCAACCTCAAACTTTGAGGCTCAAGCAATCCTCTTGCCTCAGCCTCCCAAGTAGCTGGGTCTATAGGCATTCATCACTGAGCCTGGCTAGTTTTTCTACTTTTAGTGGAGACAGGGTCTTGTTCTTTCTTAGGCTGCTCTTGAGCTCCTAAGCTCAAACCATCTTCCTGCCTGGACCTCCCAGAGTGCTAGGTTTACAGGTATGAGACAAACACCAATTTTTACCCTTAAGTTTTAGTTTTTAACTATTTTTCTGTTTGTTGGATTTTTAAGTCATTGTATGGATCCAAAACTGTGGCCAACTAAGTATATTACTAGTCTCCTTTGTAAAGTGGCTTAAGGAATGACAGACTCAAATTTAAAAAAAAATACAGCTATAAAACTTTATTGACATCGGACAGAATAAGGATCTTAGTATTTATCTTACCCAGCATGTGAGAAATAGATTATAATATGATAAACTTCAGAAATTCTCAGTTACTGATATAAGTTAGTTCATTTTAGAAATCTGTAAAAGAATAATAGTATGCACAGTATTTTCCCCGAGATCCTGAGAACTCTAATTAACATTGTTAAGAACTAGTGCTTCTGTAAGCATAGCTTACTGTAAGAGTAGTGTAAGAGTGTGTAGTCTCTGCATAACTAGTAGTCAAAGTATTATTTTTAATCCACCACTTCTATTCAATATTGCCTGCTTGCAGAATAAGTTCCAACATCCCTGCCTGTCGACTTCAGCTATTGGTGGAATGTTTAGATAAAAAACATTCCCAGCAGAATTTCACTTCATCAATACATTGCTTGAAAAATCTATATCCTCCGTAAATCCAATGTATTACATTAATAAGAGATGAATGCAAATAGATTAAAGCTATTAATAATAGATTGCAATTTAGTTTAGAATCTACATAATCTCCCTGCCTACCCAACATACAGCATATGGTTATAGAAAACTAACACCAGGTTAAAAAAAAATATTCTGTTGATTGGCATCTATTCGTTAAAGATCACTGGTAGAAAATCTACAGCTGAGGGTTAGAAGAGTTTGTGTTTTTCTTTTTTTTTTTAACTTAACACACCTGTTATTAAAAATTACTGGTGGTAAACTGAGGACATTTACATTAGAATGATGAAGCCACCTTGGAAGACAGAAGTGTCAAAACTAGAAATAGGGTTTGTGAATGCTAAAGGATTTTTGTCTTTGTGTAGTATGTCAGGGGATTAATTTTTATATATAAAAATCCTCTCCACTAAAAATTGATCTTTAAAAATATAGCAAATCCCTGTTGAGTCTTAGGAAATATGACATTTCCAAGTATAGATTTCAAATGAGTCATTCATGTTAAAAAATGCCTCTGTAGTCAAAGACGAGGCCCAAATAAGTAGAATGAGGTCTCTGTGAAATCTCAGTTGAGAAAAATTCCACTCAGTAAAGTTTCATTTCTTTGGGCCACTGTAGAAATTTAACTACATTTAACCCCTCCTTGGACCCACTGAGGTATTTAAGACTTTTCCCTGTTGGAAAATGGCTTGCAGTTATTGTTTATATCTTTTGATGCCTAGAATGTGGCTTTTATTTATTTATTTTTTTTTGAGACAGAGCCTCAAGCTATCCCCTTGGGTAGAGTGATGTGGCATCACAGCTCACAGCAACCTCCAATTCCTGGGCTCAAGGGAGTCTCCTGCCTGCACCTCCCAAGTAGCTGGGACCACAGGTGCCCACCACGACACCTGGCTACTTTTTGGTTGCAGCCATCATTGTTGTTTTGGTGAGACCAGGATGGATTCGAACCCGCCACCTTAGGTGTATGTGGCTGGCGCCTTAGCCACTTGAGCCACAGGTGCCGAGCCTAGAATATGGCTTTTCCACCTCATTCCAGAGAGCAAGAACCTGTTCAAGTTTCCCTTCATTGCTTTCTCTCCATGACGCCTTTCTTAACAACCTTCAATTGGATGTGATTCCTAGCTCTTCTGAACCACCATAGGACTGTGTTTGTAATTCTTTTAGGACTCTTGATATACTCATATTTTCCCTTTTTTCAATCTTAGACTCTAAATTCCTTTAGTGCCAGTGCAATCTTGTACTTAGCTTTGCATTTAGCACAATTGACAGCAATTAGGAGCTCAGGACTCGGTTAGTAAGTGCATTGATTTGAATATAATTCAACAGTGGTTTGCACTAGTGTAGTAAGGAAAAGAGGGATGGTTCCCATCACTGCCGTTCATGCATGCTCCTGTCCTCTTTGTTAAGCTTTCATCTTTGGTTAATGACTGACTTTTGGTTAATAAATATACATAAATTTAATATCATGGAATAAGAGGATTGATCAGTATTTTAATACATTTTAAGATAAGTAAAAATTTTAAAAATAAACCAAACATTGTTGGTCTGTGTACCATCTAAAATTTCCTAATGTGTCACTAATCCTTTGTGAATACTTAACTTCATTGCCTTTAGTTGTTAAAATTTATTCTGGGTGACAAAGTAGAAGGTTATTGAAAAATTATCTTTGAGGGCACACCATATACCCAACATGTTCTGGCTGAAGTAAGGGACAGAATAGGGCCCCACAGTATCAGCAAACACTTATTTCAGTGAACATCTGTAGACTCAGATCTATAAGAAAAGACATCAAAGTCCAGGGTGGTGCCTGTGGCTCAAAGGAGTAGGGTGTTGGCCCCATATGCTGGAGGTGGTGGGTTCAAATCCAGCCCCAGCCAAAAAAAAAAAAGACATCAAAGTCCAAAATCTGTGATTCAACAAAGTTAACATAATAGATGTAATGAAGTTATGTCTTATATATTTGTGCTAGGTAACATTTATTCTGAAACGCAAGAGGATTCATTTATATATTTTTTTCCTTAGTCTAAATCTAAATGGACATTATCTATTTTCCTAAAAGGAAATATTGTTTTCTGAAACGCAAGAGGATTCATTATTATATTTTTTTCTTAGCCTAAATCTCAATGGACATTATCTTTTTATCTAAAAGACATTTTTTTTCCTTAGCCTAAATCTAAATGGACATTATCTTTCTAGAATCTATTTTCCTTGTTCTATACTCATGGACATCAGATTTGAGTTGTGCATATTTTCATTTTTTTTTTCCTTCAAGGAACAGTTTTGTTTTTTTTCTATTCGATTAACTATGACTGTGTAAAGTCATGAAGTCAAAAGGGGGAAGAAAATGCTTCTGATAAACTTTGATTACCATCCCAGAAAGATCTGTGGTTATATGTGAATTGTTTCACCTTGTATTCACATAGAAAGATTTTTCAGAATGTTAGTGATTTAATCATGGAACACCTAAAGTAGAAAACAAAGTTCTCTTCATTAGCTTGGAAGCAAAGCTAATAAAGTAATAGCTTCATTATTTTTGCACTAAGCATCCCAGAATTAAGTGAACCTTGCATCCACTGCTAAATCAATTTTTACTGCAATTGCAGACTAAGATTTGTTTTCTATCATTTCAAAACTGATCGTATTTTTCTTGTCTTCTATTTTGATTTAAGCCTGCATTCTAATAGTATTTCAACACAAAATAACTTTGGGGGGAATTAGTTTCATCGTTGATAAGATTCTGACAATGATTGATGCTTGATACTTCTAATCCCTTCATAAATGCTTCAGTTCTTTCATTGCCTTTGGAAGTAAAACTAAGACCCAAGGAGAAACATTCTGTTCCTTTTAAGCATGGTTTGTGTGTTTAACAGCAAAATTCAAGTTAATAAAAGCATAGCTCCAGTATCAACACATTCAAAGCAGCGATTATTGGAACATATATAAAAATTTGATTCTACAAAATGTATGACATGATCTTAATTTTTATAATTTTTATTTACACTTGTTTGGCATTATATGGTTGTGTAGATGATTATAATCCATACCTCTTAGTTCTTTAGGTGTTGCTGTGAGCCATGACAAGTTAGATGCTTCTCATATTATGAATCTTTATTCTATCGAGATCATGATTCCTTCTTGCTCATTTGGCCTCATCTCACCTTTCATGAAATAGTTGACGAGGGTAGTTATTTTTTTTTTGGTCAAGAATATAATAAAATTATCTTGATTGTACATTTTATAAATTGTGAAGATGACTGTATTTTAAATTTTATTATACATGTAAAGGTGCAAGTGCAGTTTTGATACATGGATATAATGTGTAGTGGTAAAGTAGATTCGTCACATGAATAGTGTACAGTGTACCAACTAAGCAATTTCTCACTCTTCACCTCCCTCCCAAGCTCTTATTCTTTGAGTCTTCAGTATCTATATTCTACTCTCTATGGCCATGTGTGCACATCATTTAACTGCAACTTTTAAGTGAGAACATGTGGTATTTGACTTTTTTTTTTAGTTCTGTCACTTAAGAATGGTCTCCAGTTCCATCCAAGTTGATGCACATGATGGTATTTCATTCCTTTTAATGTATGCGTATTCCATGGTATAAATATATCACATTTACTTTATCTAAACATCTATTGATAAACACTTAAGTTGATTCAATATCTTTGGTATTGTGAATAATGCTGCTATAAGCATACAAGTGCAGATATCTCTTTCATGTGATTTATTTTCCTTTGGGTCCATACCAGGAATGGGATTGCTACATTGAATGGGAGTTCTATCTTTAGGCTTTATGAAGTCTACATACTTTTTTCTCTGTAGAGGTTGTGCTGGTTTACTTCCACCCACACATGTTCCCCTTTACATCTTTCCCAATATCTGCCAATATTTTTAAAAGTTCAACAACACTAATTATCAGAGAAATGAAAATTAAAACTACAATGAGATACCGTCATAAAATTTGATTTTGCTGTTATACACAAACCATGCTTAAAAGGAACAGAATGTTTCTCCTTGGGTCTTAGTTTTACTTCCAAAGGCAATGAAAGTACTGAAGCATTTATGAATGGATTAGAAGTATCAAGCATAAATCATTGTCAGAATCTTATTAACAATTAAACTAATTCCCCCCAAAGATATTTTGTGTTGAAATCTGCTAATTTGACTTTTTAACAACCGCCATTCTGACTGTTTTGTGACGGTATCTCATTATAGTTTTAATTTTTATTTCTCTGATAATTAGTGATGTTGAACTTTTACAAATATGCTTTATATGCCTTCTTTTGAAAAATGCCTGCTTATGTCCTTTGCCCACTTTTTGATGAGGTTATTGGCTTTATGTGGCTAAGGTTGAGTTGTTTGAGTTCTAGTAGCTTCTGGACATTAGGACTTTGCCGAATGCATAGTTTCAAATATTTTCTCCCATTCCAAAGATTGTCTGTTAACACTGCTGATTATTTTTCATGCTGTGAAGAATCTTTTATATTTAATTAAGTCTCTTTTTCTATTTTTGTTTTTGTTGACTTTGCATTTGAGATCATAGCCAGAGATTCTGTGCCTAGGCCAATGTCCCCAAGGGTTTTTCCCAGGTATTTTTTTCTAGAATTCTTATAGTTTCAGGTCTTCTGTTTAAGTCCTTAATCTATCTTAAGTTAATTATTTCATACATGAGAAGTAGGGATACAATTTCATTCTTCTGCATATAGCAATCAGATTTTGCACAGCACCATTTGTTAATTATGATGTCCTTTCCCAAGTGTATACTTTTGTTAACTTTTTTTTTTGCAGTTTTGGCTGGAGCTGGGTTTGAAGCATATGGGGCCAGCGCCCTACTCCTTTGAGCCATACGTGCCACCTTGTTAACTTTTTTAAAGCTCAGTTGGATGTAAAAATGTGGCTCTATTTCTGAGTTCTCTTGTCTGTTCCATTGGTCTCTACATGTTTGCCTTTTTATTAGTACCATGCTGTTTTGGTTACTATAGCTTTGTAGTATAATTTGAAGTCATGTAATGTGATGCCCCACCTTTGTTCTTTTTATATAAAGTTGTTTTGGCTATTATCACTGTTTTTTGTTTCATATGAATTATAAAACTGTTTTTTCTAATTCCGTGAAAAAAGATGCTGGCATTTTGATAGGAAATGTGTTGAATCTACAGAATGCTTTGGAAAGTATGTGCATTCTAATGATACTGATTCTTCCAGTCCATGAACATCAGATAGATATGTTTTCTTCACCTACAATTTTTTTTCCACCAGTGTTTTGTAGTTTTCTTTATAGAACCTTTTTAGTTAGTTAAATGTATACCAAGGCATTGTATATTTTAATAGCTATTTTAAATAGGATTTGTTTCTTAATTTTTTTCTTAGCTTCATTAAAAAATTAATGATTTTTAGCTGTTCAGAAGCTTTTAAACTTGATCATAGCCCATTTACAGATTGTTGGCAATTGCCAGGGGTGCCTTATTCATAAAATATTTTCCAAGGCCAATATTGTCAGGGGTTTTCTCCACATTCTCTTCTAGAATTGTCATTGTTGCATGTCTTAAATTTAAATCTTTTATCCAGTAAGAGTCAATTTTTGTCAATGGTAAGAGGTGAGGGTCCTGTTTCCGTTTTCTACATGTGGCTAACCAGTTCTCCCAGTACAATTTATTAAATAAGGTTCTTTTCCCCAGTGTGTGCTTTTGTTTGGTTTATCAAAGATCAAATGGCAATATGAGACTGGCCTCATTTCTAAATTCTCTATCCTATTCTGTAGATCTGTATCTCTATTTCTTCAAGTACCATGCTATTTTGATCATTATAGACTTGGAGTATACCACCCCTAAAGCAAACAGACAGCCTTCAGAATGAGGGAAGACTTTTGCATGTTACTAATCTGACAAAGAGCTGATAACTAGAATCTACTGAGAATTCAAATTAATAAGAAAAAAGCAAACAATCCCATTTATAAATGGGCAAGGTACTTGAATGGAAAGCTAAGGATGACAGATGAATGGCCAACAAACACATGAAAAAGTGCTCATTGTCTCATCAGAGAAATGCAAATCAAAACTGCTCTGAGAGAGGCAAGGAGGGAGGGGCATGGGGGAGTCACAGGTGTGTGACACACCTTTTGGGGGCAGGATACAATTATAAGAGGAATTTTACCCGACAAATGTAGTCAATGTCACCTGGTTCTTTGTACCCTCAATGAATCCCCAACAGTTAAAAAAAAAAAAAACTCAGATATCCAGATATCACCCAACTCCAGTAGAATTAATCTACATCACAAAGTCCCAAATCAACTTACAAAAATCATTACTATAATATAATGCCAGTCCTAAAGGATGCAGAGAGAAGGGACCACTTCTATATTACCGGTGGGATTGCAAATTAATACAAACTTCATAAAATGAAATATGAGGAATTCTTTTTTTTTTTTTGAGACAGAGACTTTGTCACCTGTGGTAGATTGCCATGGTGTCATAGTTCATAGCAACCTCAAACTTGTATATACTTATTTCATATTAGGTTTCAGACACCCACCACAACACCAGACTGTTTTTTTAGAGACACAGTCTCACTCTTGCTCTGGCTGGTCTCAAACTTGTGAGCTCAAGCAGTCCACCCACCTTGGCCTTCCAGAGTGTTAGGATTATGGATGTGAGCCACCACTCTTGGCTGTATGGAGACTTCTTAAAGCACTAAAATCCAACCTTCTATTTGATCCTGCAAATTCCATTACTAAGTATATACCCAGAAGAACAGAAATCAGTTTGCCATAAAGATATTTTCATTAGAATATTTATTGCAGCTGAATTCACAATTGCCAAGTTATTGAAGCAATTCAAATGTCCATCAACCCATGAATGGATTATCAAACTGTGGCATATGTATACCATGGAGTACACAGTGTGAAATATTCCACATGCCCTTGGGGTGAAGGACTCAGCTACAACTTGAACTTTACCTTAGAGTTGAAAAATATGTAACCTAAAAATCTGTATCCTCTATTAATTTTAAATAAAAATAAAATGCAAAGAAATATTAATGATTTTTGTAAATTGACTTTGTATCCTGGACCTTTGCTGAATTTGTTTATCAGATCTAGGAATCTTCTGGCAAGCTTTGTGTTTTTTAGGAGTAAGGTCATGTTGTCAAAAACACATAGAATTTTATTTTCTCTTTTCCAATGTGGATGGTCTTTATTTTGTTCTCTTGACTGCTCTGGGTAGGACTTCTAATACTATGTTGAATAGGAGTGGTGAGAGTGGTCACCTTGTTTTATTACAGTTTTTAATGGGAATGCTTTCAACTTTTCCCCATTTCGTATGCTATTTACCATGGATTTGCTGCATATATGTTTTTTGTCTGTTTGTTTGTTAGAGGTATGTTCCTCTATGCCTAGTTTGTTGAGGGGTTTTAAGTGGAAGAATGTTGAATTTGATCAAATCGTTTTCTTCATGTGCTGAGGCGATCATATGGTTTTTGCTCTTAAGTCTATTTTGTGAATCACATGTATTGATTTGTGTAGGTTGAACCCTCCTTGCATCCCTGAAATAAAACCACTTTATGATGGTATATTGTGTTTTGATTTGCTATTGGATTTAGTCTGCTGGCATTTTCTTGAAGATTTTTGCATATAGTTTTGTTGGAAATATTGATCTATAGTTTTCTTTTTTGTTATATCCATGTCTGGCTTTGGTGTCATTGTGATGCTGGTACTTTAGAATGAGTTAGGGAGGGTTCCCGACACCTGGGTTTTTGAACCAATTTCAGAAGGATTAGTTCCAGTTTTTGTTTTGTTTTGTTTTAACATCTGGTAGAATATGGCTGTAAATCCTTTTGGATAAGGGCTTTTTTATTTGCAGGGGGTAGTTTTTTTATTATTTATTTATTTATTTTTTAATTTCTGATTCAATCTTACCACTTGTTATTGGTCTACTCAGGAGTTCTATTTATTCTAGGTTCCGTCTTGGGAGGTTGTATGTTTGTTTCCAAGAATTTATTCATTTCTTCTAGGTTTTCTAGTTTGTGAGCACAGAATTATTTCTAGAAGTTTCTGATGATACTTTGTATTTCTGTGGTATCAGCTGTAATGTCTCCTTCTTCATTTCTGATTGTGTTCATGTAAAGCTTATCTGTTCTCCTCTTGATTAGTCTACCTAGAAGTCTATCTTTCTTTTCATCTTTGCAAAGACCCAACTTTTCATTTTATTCATTCATTATATAGGGTATTTTGGTCTCAATTAAATTTAGTTGTATTGTGATTTTTGTTAACTCTTTTCTTCTTCTAGCTTTGGGTTTAGTTGGTTCTTGTTTTTCTAGTTCCTTGAGATGATGGTCCTGTTTTAGATGAAATGCTTTTGAAAGGTCTTTCTGAGAGTAATATTTCTGAATAAAGGGAGTAATTCAGTCAAGTGAATGTCTAAGAAAGAATATTTTCATGAAAAAGAATGTTAAGTCCAAAGGTTGTGAGGCAGGGAAAAGTTTAGTATGTATTTGCACAGCAAACTCCAAAGAGCACAGTAATCTTGGAGAGGGTGGTGAAAGGTAAGTTTTGAAGGCATGGTAAGGTATTTAAAACTTATTGGTAATATGATTAGAAACTCTGGGTGAGTTTGAATAGGAAGGTGGGAAAATCTAATTGATGTTTTAAAAAGATACCTCTGGCTTTGAGTGGAAAATAATGCAATATAGAAGAGAAATGACGGTGAAGCAATGTTTCAAGAGAATGTGGGAGTGAACGCACAGATGGAGGAGTTGGATTTAGACGGTATTAGGGACACTTCAACTATTATAATAAGATGAAAGGCTAAATACATAAATGCAGATGATTTCGTAGGAGGAAGAGAATAAGTACATTCTCTTCTGACTGTTTAAATATATTTTATTTGAAAAGATTCAAGGGCATCAGGTGATGTTTGGAAAGAAAGGGAGGGTTTTATACGTTTGAGTATAACAGATGTAAAGTAGTAGTCAGACAGATTGGGAAAGAGATTTCACTCTAATATGGCAGGGCAGTTTGCCAGTGCTGAACATCTACTTAAGATTTGTATTCTGTTTCTAGTTGTATGTGATGTTTGGATGGAGAGATTGTTTAAATATAGAGAATTGAGTCTAATCAGGGTAAGATTATGCTGGGCCAGTACAATGGGATGGTAGAGGAACAAAGGCATTGAGAGTGTGAGGAGGTGATGATAGTGTTGGAATATAGATTCTAACCTGAATAAAG
This sequence comes from Galago senegalensis, assembly GCA_963575145.1. Classification (NCBI taxonomy): domain Eukaryota; kingdom Metazoa; phylum Chordata; class Mammalia; order Primates; family Galagidae; genus Galago; species Galago senegalensis. Next base: position 572 of record CAUYTI010102930.1, on the reverse strand, counting down.
GATACAAAGATTATAGTGGAGCTCACACAGTAGATTGGTGGATTAAAATTCCTATTGAATGTTAATTAATTTTCACTTTTCATAATTAAAGAATTGTGGTTTATTTGGGCCTAGAGAAGACTGGAGGGGAAGAAGAGAGGGAGGTCACACTTTTTTATTTTCCCTGTTACCTTCCTGCTGCATTCTGCATAAACTACTAAGTCACTCAGATTAAGAATTTGTTATGTGGCCTTCCTCACATAGCTCTCTTATTTCCGATGTTCTGTTAATTGCCTCTTGCCTTTGTTCTTTCAAGCCTAGAGGTGGACGCAATGTTCCACTATTCTTACTCCTGGGTACTGTATTATACCTTATTATTATACTGACCACAGGTTTGTAAACAGCTTTCTCTAATTACCTACTTCGATTACACTGTTTCTTTTTTTTTTTTTTTTTTTTTTTTTTTTTTTTGAGACAGAGCCTCAAGCTGTCCCCCTGGGTAGAGTGCCGTGGCATTCCAGCTCACAGCAACCTCCAACTCCTGGGCTCAAGCGAGTCTCCTGCCTCCGCCTCCCAAGTAGCTGGGACCACAG
>CAUYTI010102927.1:0-17621 GCA_963575145.1 Galago senegalensis | reverse complement strand
TTGTGGCGGGCGCCTGTGGTCCCAGCTACTTGGGAGGCAGAGGCAAGAGACTTGCTTGAGCCCAGGAGTTGGAGGTTGCTGTGAGCTGTAATGCCACGGCATTCTACCCAGGGGGACAGCTTGAGGCTCTGTCTCAAAAAAAAAAAAAAAAGAAAAGAAAATCTATGAAATAGAATGTATAGTTTATGATTTTTTTTTTTTTTTGAGACAGAGCCTCAAGCTGTCGCCCTGGGTAGAATGCTGTGGCATCACGACTCACAGCAACCTCCAACTCCTGGGCTCAAGCAAGTCTCCTGCCTCCACCTCCCAAGTAGCTGGGACCACAGGCACCCGCCACCTTAGGTGTATTTGGCTGGTGTCTTAGCCATTTGAGCCACAGGCGCCAAGCCTAGTTTATGATTATTAATAGTTTTACTTCAAAAGAAAGCATTAAAAACACCAAGCTATACATCAAATATTTTTGTAGCATTTGGATAGTTTTAAAGTATGTGATATTTTGGAAAAATAAAAATAAAGTTATCCATTTATATACATATGTTAGGGAAAAGCAGAATAATCTGGGTGTGATGGCACATTCCTGTAGTCTCAACTACTTGGGAGACAAAGGCATGAAGACCCACCAAGCCCAGAGGTTAAGAACAGCCTGGGGAATGCAGCCAGTGGAAAATGCACTCCTATCCTCTACTCCTTATCACCTCCTTCTCAAAAAAATAAAAGGGCAAAATAAATCTAAAGGGAGCAGGTAATTTCTTAGCACATCTAAGGTATCAACTATGAAATACAACCAAGACCAAGGACAAAAGATGGGTTCTGCCCTCTGACCTCCAACAACATGATTTTGACTAAGTTACTTCACGTCAATAGGTCCACTTACCAAATAATTAGTCTAATGATTAAGTCTCAAAGAAAATGTGATATAAAGTGATTCTAGGTGCTAATGGGAGCTATGGAAGTAGCAGCTGGAGAGCACATATCTGGGCACTAGACATCCAAATGTTTAGTCTTGCCTCCTCCCAGAGCCTCAATTTCTCCATTTTTAAATTACAGGTGGTTAACTTTTTAAGCCAATAGCTTGCAAACTTTAACTTCTTACACTATATTAGCACTGGAACCCTTTATCCAGTAACATCTTGTCCAGAACCCCAAAGATAAAAGCAAAAACATCTTCCTGTGTTATCCATAGCAATCTCAAGAATATAAATATTATCTGGTCCAGTGGTTTTTGGGAGACAGAGTCTCACTGTTTGCCTGGGTAGAGTGCCATGGCATCATAGCTCACAGCAACCTCAAACTCCTGGGTTTGAAAGAGCCTCTTGCCCCAAGCCTCCTCAGTAGCTGGGACTATAGGTACCCACCACAATGCCTGGCTAGTTTTTTCTATTTTTATTAAAGATGAGGTTTCACTCTTGCGCAGGCTGGTCTCAAACTTCTGAGGTCAAATGATCCACCCACCTCAGCCTCCCAGGGTTCTAGAGCCACCACACCTGGCCTGGTTTTTAAACTAAGACAACTTTCATATCTGTGTTTTATGAATCTATATACGAACAAGTTTTTTTTCTTTTCTTTTGGTGACAGAATTTTACTTTGTTACCTTTGGTAGAGTGCCACAGTATCATAGCTCACAGCAACCTCAAACTCTTGGGTTCACTTGGGTAGAGCGCCATGGTGTCATAGCTCACAGCAACCTTAAACTCCTAGGTTTGAAAGATCCTCTTGCCTCAGCCTTCCAAGTTGCTGGGATGACAGGTGCCTGCCACAATGCCTGGCTATTTTTTAGAGATGGGAGCTTGCACTTGCTCAGGCTGGTCTTGAACTTGTGAGCTCACACAATCCACCTGCCTCAGCCTCCCAGAGTGGTAGGATTATAGGCATGAGCCACTGTGTATGTATGAACAAATTTAGAAAATCCAAAGTTTCTGATGGGGAAAAAAAAATTCATATACAAAGTTAAAAGACAGGACAAATTTGATGGAAATGTCTGTAATGCATACAATAAACTTGCTAATATCCCTAATAAAGACTTCTTACGTATCAATAAGACCAATAAACCAATGAAAATTTACTTAACTTTGTCAACTCACACAAAATTAAATGTAAATGGCTTAAAGAACATATGTTCAATACCACTTATAATGAACAAACATATGCTAGGCATGGTGACTCATGCCTGTAATCCCAGCACTTTTGGAGGCTGAGGCAGGAGGCTCACCTGAGGGCAGGAGTTTGAGACCAGCCTGGGCAATATAATGAGACCCTGTTTATTACAGTCTCACTTTGTCATCCTTGGTAGAGTGCCCTGGGGTCAAGCTCATAGCAACCTCCAACTCTCGGGCTCAAGCAATCCTCCAGCCTCAGGGTTTTTTTTTTCTTTGAGACAGAGTTTCACCATGTCAGCCTCCATACAGTGCTGTAGTGTCACGTCTCACAGCAACCTCTAACTCTTGGGCTTAAGTGATTCTCTTGCCTCAGATTCCCAAGTAGCTGGAACAACAAGTGCTCACCACAACTCCTGGCTATTTTTTTTGTTGTAGTTGTCGTTGTTGTTAAGCAGGCCCAGGCTAGGTTTGAACCCGTGAGCCTTGGTGTATGTGGCTGGTGCCCCAGCCACTTAGTTACAGGCGCCAAGCTGTCCTGCCTCAGTTTTTCTATTTTTAGTGGAGATGGGATTTTTTTTTTTTTTTTTTGAGACAGAGCCTCAAGCTGTCCCCCTGGGTAGAGTGCAGTGGCATGATAGCTCACAGCAACCTCCAACTCCTGGGCTCAAGCGAGTCTCTTGCCTCGGCCTCCCAAGTAGCTGGGACCACAGGCGCCCGCCACAACACACGGCTATTTTTTGGTTGTAGCCGTCATTGTTGTTTGGCGGGTCTGGGCTGGGGATTCGAATCCGCCACCTTAGGTGTACGTGGCTGGCGCCTTAGCCGGTTGAGCTATAGGCGCCGAGCTGGAGATGGGATCTTGTTCTTGCTCAGGCTGGTCCTGAGCTCAGGCTATTGTCCACCCCAGCCTCCCAGAGTGTTAGGATTATAGGTGTGAGCCACCACAGCAAGCCGAAGGCCAGGAGTTTGAAATTGCTGTGAACTCTGACGCTACCGCACTCTAGCCTGGAGCAACACAGTGAAACTCTGTCTTTTTTTTTTTTTTTAGAGACAGTCTCACTTTGTCACCCTTGGTGGAGTGTTGTGCTCACAGCAATCTCCAACTCTTGGGCTTAGGCAATTCTCTTGCCTTAACCTCCTGAGTACCTGGGACTACAGGCGCCTGCTGCAATGCCCAGCTATTTTTGTTGTTGTTGTTGCAGTTTGGCTGGGGCTGGGTTCACACTCATCACCCTCGGTATATGGCGCCAGTGCCCTATTCACTGAGCCGAAGGCACCACCGAGACTTTGTCTTAAAAATAATAATAATAAAAAAATTTAAAAGTGGCTGGGTGTGATGGCTCATACCTGTAAGCCTAGCATTCTAGGAGGTTGAGATGGGTGGATTGCCTGAGCTCACATGTTTGAGACCAGCCTGAGTCAGAGCAAGACTTCATCTCTAAAAACAGCCAGGCATTTTGGCGGGTGCCTGTAGTCCCAGCTACTTGGGCGGTTGAAGCAAGAGAATGGCTTGCGCCCAGGAGTTTGAGGTTGCTGTGAGCTCTGACAACATGGCACTGTACCAAGAGCGACACAGTAAGACTGTCTCAACAATAAAAACAAACAAACAAAAAATGTAAAGTACACATTTAAAGTAATCCAATTTCTTTATTCTTTTAAACTTTATAATCCTACATATGTAAAAGTAAAAAAAAACCCCATAACTTTATGAATAATTATAAAACAAATATCCATGAAAATATCTAAGATAAAGACCACTGACCAGGCTAGGTGGCTCATGCTTCTAATCTTAGCACTCTGGGAGGCCTGGTAGGAAGGAAAGCTTAAGCAAGAGGGGGATCCCATCTCTGTTAAAAAATAGAAAAATTAGCTGGGCATGGTGGAGGCTAAGACAAGAGGATCACTTGAACCCAGAATTTGAGGTGGCTGTGAGCTGGGCTGACACAATGGCACTCTAGCCTGCATGACAGAATAAGACTCTTGTCTCCAAGAAAAAAAATAAAAGGAAAAGAAAAAATTAAAAGAACACTGCCATCCTCCTAAAAGGATAATCTATTTCCTTCTCTCTAGAGCAGTGGTTCTCAACTTTCCTAATGCTTCCTAATGTTGTGACCCTTAATACTGTTCCTCATGTTGTAAGGGGTCGCAACTCACAGGTTGAGAACTGCTGCTAGAGAGGTAAATATTCTACTCTCAGTCCTTTATAGCAATTGCTTTCTTTTTTAAAAAATACATTCCTGGCTGAGCACGAGCCACATACGCCAGAGATAGTGGGTTCAAATTCAGCCTGGGCCTGGGCAACAACAATGACAACTACAACCAAAATATAGCCGGGCATTGTGGCAGGCGCCTGTAGGTTTAGGTACTTGGAAGGCTGAGGCAAGAGAATAGTTGAAGCCTAAGAGTTTGAGGTTGCTATGAGAGGTGATGCCACAACACTCTGCCAAGGGGGACATAGACTCTGTCTCAAAAAAAAAAAAAAAAACAAAAAACGCCCAAAACCATTACAACCTACATAGGTATATATTCCTAAACATTAATATTTAGTTCTGCCTGTTTTTGAACTTTCTGTTTGGGAAATTGTAAGCATTCTTGTAAGTCTTCTTTTGCTCTTAATATGCTTACAAGACACAGTATGTTAATGAGTGTAGTTTTTTTTTTTTTTTTTTTGAGACAAGAGTGTTACTATGTCATCCTTGGAGTGCTGTGGCAGCACAACTCACAGCAACCTCAATGGCTTATGCGATTCTCTTGCCTCAGCCTCCCAAGTAGCTGGGACTACAGGCACCAGCCACAACATCCAGCTATTTTGTTGCTGCAGTTGCCATTGTTGCTTAGCTGGCCCAGGCTGGGTTCGAACCCGCTGGCCTCAGTGTATGTGGCTGGCACCATTAACTACTGTGATACAGGTGCTGAGTCATGTTTTTCTTGTATAAAACTTCAATGCATAAATCTGTGATTTATTTTATCCATTTTCCTGTTGGGGACATTTGGGTTGTTTCAGCTTCCCAAGTAGCTAGCTCTATAGCTAGGGTCCCCAAACTTTTTAAACAGGGGGCCAGTTCACTGTTCTTCAGACTGTTGGAGGGCCAGACTGCGGGCCCCGGGACGAGTTGGCTACTAAGCAGGACAGGCAGTGGTGGCAAAAACACCCGGCAGGCGGATAAATATCCTAGGCAGGCTGCATGTGGCCCACGGGCCGTAGTTTGAGGACGCCTGGTCTACAGGTCTACATTTTTTAATGTTTTGTAGAGACAAGGTCTCACTATGTTGCCCAGCTTATGTTGTCTTGAACTCCTGGCCTCAAGCCATCCTCTTGCCTCAGTCTCCCAAAGTGCTGGGATTATAGCAATGAGCTGTGGCCCTCCAGTTACTATGAACTTTCTTGTACATGTCTCATAATATATGTATGAATTTCTCTAGGAGGGAAACTGTTGATTCAAAGGGTATGCATGCCTCCAAGTTTACTAGATAATGCTACTGTTTTCAAAGTGCTTGTACCAATTTATACTCTCAACCACAGTGTTTAATAAGAGTTCTTGATGCTCCCCATGAACTCTAGTATCTGAGTGTAGAGTGGTATTTCACCACTGTTTTAATTTGCATTTCCCTAATGACTGAGGAGGCTGAATATTTTCTTATTTGGTCATTTGGATATCCTCTGTGGGGCATTCTTTCACTCATTTTTCTTTCTTTTTTTTTTTATTTTTTTATTTTTTGAGACAGAGCCTCAAGCTGTCCCCCTGGGTAGAGGGCTGTGGCATTACAGCTCACAGCAACCTCCAACTCCTGGGCTCAAGCGAGTCTCTTGCCTCCGCCTCCCAAGTAGCTGGGACCACAGGCGCCCGCCACAACGCCCAGCTATTTTTTTGGTTGCAGCCGTCGTTGTTTGGTGGGTCCAGGCTGGGGATTTGAACCCGCCACCTTAGGTGTACGTGGCTGGCGCCTTAGCCCGTTGAGCTATAGGCGCCGAGCCGAGAAATAATTTTTATATTTAACTGTTATATAAATCTTTTGCTGTGAAAATCTATACATATTTATCTTCTTTGCCCAACTAATTGTAAGTTTTTTGCATTAGCACTGTAGTGTATTAACTCCTGCCACTTTAGTCCCCATTTTGTTTATTCTAAGCAATAACCAACTAAACAAGATGATTTTGTTAATCTTTACTTTCTATAAATTAGATTAATGAAACATTCTTTTTTTTTTTTTTTTGAGACAGAGCAGAACCTCAAGCTGTCCCCCTGGGTAGAGTGCTGTAGCATCACAGCTCACAGCAACCTCCAACTCCTGGATTCAAGCGAGTCTCCTGCCTCAGCCTCCCAAGTAGCTGGGACCACAGGTGCCCACCACAATGCCCGACTATTTTTTTGGTTGCAGCCGTCATTGTTGTTTGGCGGGCCTGGGCTGGATTTGAACCTGCCACCTTAGGTGTATGTGGCTGGTGCCTTAGCCACTTGAGCCACAGGTGCCGAGCTGAAACATTCTTTTCTAAGTAGTTCCCAAAGAAAAAGTGTTGTGTCAATGTCAATAAAGTGTTTAAAACTGCACCTCTACTGCTGCTCTGCTTCTTATACTCGCGCCTCTGTTCTTTTTAGGATTTTGACACACACCTGTTCCCTTGGGTCAGAGTCACTGACACACACTGTCGTGTTTCCATTCTCTCATTTTACAGTTGAAGAAACTGAGGGCTATGATCCAGGGGTTCTCCCATTTTGGTTGTTTTTTTTTTTTTGAGATAGCATCTCACTGTTACTCCAGTTGGAGTACAGTGGCGTCAGCCTAGCTCACTGCAACCTCAGACTCCTGGGCTCAAGTGATCCTCCTGCCTCATCCTCCTGAGCAGCTGTGACTACAAGTGCCACCACAACACATTGCTAATTTTTCTGTTTTTAGTAGGACAAGGTCTTGCTTTTACTCAGGCTGGTCTTGAACTCCTGGCTTCGCACAATCTTCATGCCTTGGCCACCCACAGTGCTAGGATTACAGATATGAGCCACTATGTCCAGCCTCCCATATTTCTTATTTGACAAAATATTCTTCTCCAAACAGCTTGGTCAAGACTCCTTCAGGGTGTGAGAGTTTTACTTGCTTTATACTTTTCTTTTGACAGAGCTGAAAAGCTTCAGCTGTTGAATCACAGGCCTATGACTGCTGTTGAGATCCAGCTGGTGAGTAAAGGAGGCCTGAACTTGAGGGGGGTGTTTTCTGGGTCTGAGATATAGAAAGGCTATGGATGGTCAAGCCAGGAACTGCCATTTTTTTTTTTGAAAAGACTGTTCAAGCACTCCATTGGAGGAAGGAGACTTCACCAGTTTGATCCTAGTTAGTATGGACTTAGGAAAAGAAAAAAATGGAGGAAATTTAATTCCTCCCACTGGGTTTGGGACTGTGACTTGGCAGCTCTCATCTCCCCTGATGTCCTAGGCCATTTTGGCCATTGCTTCCCTGTAGGGGTTGTTGCCAACCAGATGTTACATAAAAACATTAAACTCATCATGTCTCTGGTGGAACTTATCTCCCCCACCCCACCCTTTGCCCCTCCTCTTCCTTTTCTCCCTTTCTTGGTGAAGGAAGCATGTGTGTACTTTCCCATATGCTCTCTTCCTCTCTCACCCTCCTGGCCTGGTCTCCCAAGCCAGAGGCCTGGAAGTCATTCTCTTGTATCTCACATTTAGTCTCTAAGCTCTGTTGCTTCTATTTTGTATTCTTTCTTTTCTCTCTACTGTACTGTTTTAATTTCTGTCATCATTTCTCCACAAAGTTCTTACATTTGTCCTCTCATCATTCTTGCTGTGTCCAGTGCGGCCCCTCCAGTCCACCATCCACACCACTATCGTAGTTCACTGCCTAAACCACAGATGTGAATCATCTAGTTTCCCTCCATAAAATCACTCTGTGGAGCCCTATCATTTGTAAATGTCCACATTGTAGTCACAGCACAGTCCTTTAGAGTTGGGGAAGGCAGCTGGAGTAGAAAGCCAAAGATGGCATAAGGGGAATGGAAAAATGAGGTCCAGGGGTATAAACTGGGCACCATATTTGCATGCCGTGGCAGTTTCCTTCTTTTTTACAGGGCAGAAAGTTACAAATATTGAGCAGGCTATCTAACTTTTATTTGGAGAATTAGTAAAATGAAAATAAAGCTGTTTCCAAAATCAGTTTCAGAAATGTGTAGCTCTTTGTCAAATTTCCTTTAGAAAAATGTGGAAGAAATTGGTCAAAAATACCTCTGCCCTTTAGAGTAGGTAATAAAAAAATTTTTAAAGGGTCCTGGAATATTTAATTTTTGACTAAAACTATTATTGTCTCCTTCAAGTTGTTTCTACTCTTCAAAATGCACCCAAAATTAAATTAGAAAAATTCCTTCCATAAAGGGTGCCTGTCTGGGGTAACTGACTAGCCTTTATGCTAAACAGAGATCCTTCTTTTTTGTATCTTTATCCTTCTGATGCTTTACACTGTGCTGGAAAGTCAACTCAGGAGAGAAAAAAACAAACAAAACAGCAAGAAACTAATGCCTGTCCCTCTGGGTTAAAGATCACGTGTCATGTCTCCTCCAACTTTAATCAGCAGCATATGTTATTTGTGGCTTAATGACAGATGGAGAGAAGAGATGAGGAGGATTAGTGTGACCTCATCCCAGAGCCTGTAGAAAGCTCTATCATTACTGAGTAAGATTAACCGCTATTAAGGGTGCCTAGTATATGCCAGACCTGGACTTGGGCATTGGTCATGGTGCCAGTCATTGTCTGTGTAGCTTTTAATGCCCTTACCATGGTCTTGGAAGGGGGCTGGTGTTCTCCCCATGTTCGCCTAGAGAGCTAGTAAGAGTGGCTGACTGGGTATGTCTGATTCAAAGCTTTACTTTGTTCCTTCAAGCTCTGTACTTTTCCTTGGTGAGAAAAAAGATAATGTGGTGTGTCCCCTCAGATTGTTCTCTTATCCTTTCTACAAAGTAGGTATGCCTGTAGCTCAGCGGCTAGGGTGCCTGCCACATACACGGGCGCTGGCGAGTTCGAACCCAGCCTGGGCCTGCCAAACAGCAATGACAGTTACAACCAAAAAATAGCAGGGCGTTGTGGTGGGCGCCTGTAGTCCCAGTTGCTTGGGAGGCTGAGGTGAGAGAATCGCTTGGGCCCAGGAGTTTGAGGTTGCTGTGAACTGTGACGCCACTGTACTCTGCCGAGGGTGACAAAATGAGACTCTGTCTCCAAAATCTATCCATCTATCTATATATAATTTTATATATAAAATTGGACCATTTTAGACAGATTGAACCATTTTACACCCAGATTTTTCCCACCCTGGGATTTGGCTACAAAATCGTTTACTAAGGTTTATAGCAGTATTTCCTCTCACTAGAGAGGGGTCAAAAGGGTTTCACAAGAGTGGCACTTGCAAAATACTTGAGAAGTTCCCCATGTTAACCTCACAGCCATTTACTCTCCCTGAGTCTAGAAAACAGCCCTAGCATTCACCATTTGTGGGTACCTGCTTGGGAGCCAGGTATCTTTACCTCTCGACAGTTATGCCTCAGCTATGCTATGTTGTGATCCTCTGCTGACTGCTTGGGGTCTGGAGGAAAGGAGGCAGGCTTGTGACTTCTGGCATGCCCAACTGGGTCTTCATTTAGCATAATTTGTGAGACTTCTGGCCTCAAAACAGGCCAGTGAACCCCATGACTTCCTGAACAGTACTACCATCTATGACTGTTAGTAACTCAGTGATTATAAAAAGTCTTGAATTATAGAACCTATTGTTAAGAATACATCCAGCTGGCTCGGCGCCTGTGGCTCAAGTGGCTAAGGCGCCTGCCACATACACCTAAGGTGGCAGGTTCGAATCCAGCCTGGACCCGCCAAACAACAATGATGGCTGCAACCAAAAAATAGCCGGGCGTTGTGGCGGGCGCCTGTGGTCCCAGCTACTTGGGAGGTGGAGGCAGGAGACTCGCTTGAGCCCAGGAGTTGGAGGTTGCTGTGAGCTGTGAAGCCATAGCACTCTACCCAGGGGGATAACTTGAGGCTCTGTCTCAAAAAAAAAAAAAAAAAAATACATCTAGCTGACATAATCAGTGTTGCAACTGCCAGACCCAAAGATTGGAGTGCACGAAGGTGGCCTCTCTGGTTTTGTAAGAAGCCCCCCCTCCCCCCAGAAATCATATAGCCCAATTCAAACCAGTGGACTCCAGCCTGCTGTACAGCATCTTTGGGAGAGGAAATGATAGAAGGCATAGGATTCTTATCCCTACTTCCTGGGAGATTATGTTCTTTTTAGAATATTTACCCTCTCCTTACTCATCTGTAAATTGTCCTGGCATTATGTATAGGGCTCTTGAGAAGCTATGGTGGCAGTGATTCCACAATTCCCCTCACAAACTGGAGCACGTGTAGATACTGGTGGGAGTTGTTTACCAGCTGCATATACTGATTGTTTATAAACTTGTAGATATTCTTGAGATCATCTTCTCTGGATTAAATAATCAAATTTCAGATGTTTCCCTTCTTCCTCTTACATTCTTTGAGGGCAGCCTGTGTTGGATCACTGCTTTTTTACAAATCTTGACTTTGCATACCTGATTTTAAAACTGAGTTTTTGAGGACTGTTTCTTGTTCAGTAAAAATTTACCTTTTACCGCGCCATTGAATCTTTAGAAAAGGGTCGTTTTATTTCACAGTATGATGGAAAGTGATCCCCATTGGCTCACACAGGATTATGACTATGCTGGAACACCCAGGATTATCATCTAGTTGTAGAAACATTTTGGGGCTTAAATAGGAAACCAGTGTTTTGTCAGCAGTTTGCAGTATAATCTTAGACATGTCACTGGATCTCTTGAACTTCTGTACTGTCTTCGTCTATAAAGTAAAGTAATCAGACTGAGGTCCTTTTCAGAATTGCAAACCTAATGTGTTGTCCTGTTTTACTTGAATCTGCTAGGATTTCTTTCAGAACTTCTTTTGGTCCCATTGCTAGATTTCAGAGATTGCCATGGGAAATGCTCTAGGCTAAGACTCCACACTCCTTTAGCTGAGAAAGGTGATAGATGGTTAATGCCACCAAGTGAAAGTGAACCTGTTTGGGTGACTTGACTGCTTCCATACTGCGCTTAAAAAGGTGGCTGACTACATGATAGAATTAGAGGTGAGCCTGGTGATTATAGTTGTCATCTCTGCATTCAGATTTCTGGGATCGTGTCAGAAACCAGACTTTATGTGGACCATTGAGGGGCAGTGTGGGATTGTGTCGTAGCACATGTTTCTCAGACTCCTGTGCTCCTGGGAGATGAGCAGGGGCCACACAGAGTGTGTTGAATTGTGGGCTTTAGACTTAGGCAGCCTGGTGTGGGGTTCCGGTTCTGCCCCTTACCAGGACTCTCATGAGGGTTTTAAGAAGTAGTAGACGGATGCAGCTCTAGGCACGTGGAGGCCTTCTGTTATTAGTGTTAGTGAAGATTAGAAGAAGGATGTAAACCATTTGGCACACAGTGGGCATTCATTCATCAAATGAGTTGTTGATAACAATTCTTTAAGTTACAGATATGCTTTTGTGCAATACAAAAGTTTATAAAAATGCCATTTCACTTCCCAGAGGTGAGTTTTCTTTGCATTTACAACATAACATCTTGATGTCTGTATATGTATGTGGATGAGTATAGAACTGTTACTGCATACTTTAAAGAAAAATGGTGTCCAGCCTCTCAGTTTTTTCACTGAACCATTTTGAGCAGTCACATTGGTTCACCAGGATTTGAGTTGGCTTTGCCCTTCGGTCTGGAAGATGAGGAGGAACTGGGATGGCTCAGAACCCAGGCTCTGATCTCTTTATCCCAGGAGGCTGGGCTGAGACCTTGAACAATGTGGTCAGGAAGGGCAGGGATGGATCAGGGCTATGATACTCCAGTGTAACCACTGGAGGTTTTTCTTTTCTTCTGCAGATGGTGGAAGAGAGTGAAGAGAGGCTGACGGAGGAGCAGATCGAAGCTCTTCTCCACACGGTCACCAGCATTCTGCCTGCAGGGCCAGAGGCTGAGCAAAAGAAAAATACCAACAACAGTGATGAGGCAGTAGATGAAGAGGACCCAGCATAGGAGAGTACAGCTGCCCCAGGAATTTCATGAAGACCAAAAGCCCAGCAGCCATTTCCTGGATGTTCAGAAGACTGTTTATTTGATTTTATTCTCTATCCCAACAGAGCTTGATTTTATGATTAGCTGGGTAAATCATAAAAATAAGCCTTTCTCAAAAACAAGCTGAAAAGAAATATTTGTGCCTCAGGGAAAAGAAACACAGTGAAGACAAGTTGAGGGTGTCGAGGCAGAGAACTAAAAAGGGGAAGACGATGACTGTGGACCCCTCTGTGGTCGAAATATTTTCTCTACAGTATTTGCCACATTTGTGGTGAGAGCTCTGTATACAGCGGGTAAAATGCTTATTTCCTTTGATGGACTTTGTTCTAATTAGTTTCATCTGCTTCCCTAGGAACTTCCAAAGCAGGGCTGAGAGCTAGTGGGATGAGAACTGAATTATGAGAATCTGGTTAGATGACTGAAAACTCCCAGAGCAGTGAATAGTTGCACCAGGTTAAAATGAGCCACTGACTTTGGCTCACCTTAGAGGAATTTCTTTAAGAACAGCAGAGATAAGAAAAAGCAGGTGTGGCCAATTCTTTGTCAGCTCTGAAGGCCCCTTTCCTCAGCTACCATAGGCTTTGTTTACCAGTGAACTGTTTAGTCTTAAATGTTAGGGACCAGCCTATTCCAGTTGAAAAGAGGTACTCCAGGCTGAATGAGCGTGGTGGCAGAAATGAGGAATTGGCTGGCTTTCTGACCTCAATTTCCTTCCCTGAGACAACAGCCCAAGGCAGGTGCTAGCTATTGAGACCAGGTGAGCCACATTTGCATCTTTAAAAAGGGCACAATTACGTAGCTCTTTCCATGGACAGAATGTGTAAGAACTAGAGGTTATTAATAAGAATTTAAATTTGCTGCCTGTTGCAAGGTTACATTAGTTTTTTTATTTAAAATATTAATGGAAGGCCTGGTGCAGTGGCTCATGCCTGTAATACTAGCAATCTGGAAGGCCGAGGTGGGCAGATTACCTGAGCTCATGAGTTTGAGACCAGCCTGAACAAAATCAGATTTACCACATTGACTCTGTTCCCTGTTTGGGAGAAGAAAATGCCCATAGATTTTTAAAATTGGTATTCATTTTGTTGTAAGATTACACTTTTTAATTTTTTTTTTGAGACAGAGTCTTACTTTGATGCCCCAGGGTTAAGCGCCCTGGTGTCATCATAGCTTACAGCAACCTCTAACTCTTGGATTCAAGCAATCCTTCCGCCTCAGCTTCCAAGTAGCTGAGACTATAGGTGCGTGCCAAGCACCTGGCTAATTTTTCTATTTTAGAGGAGGCAGATTCTCACTCTTGCCCAGGCTGGTCTGGAACTCCTGAGCAGCACCTGCCTTGGCTGCCCAGAGTGTTAGGATTACAAGCATGAGCCAAAGATTATACATTTTCAGTACTACTATTAATTGGATTACTTCTCACCCTTTGCAATTCCTAGGTTGCTTCTGTCCTTCTACCCACCCCAGGCCCAAACAATTGATTGCAGTTAGATACATCTTAACTTTATCATCTAAGGATCAGCTGAAATCTGTTTATAGGCAACATTGAAAATAATTAAAAATTGTTTATCTTTTTTTTTTTTTAAGACAGTCTCATTTTGTTACCCTTGGTAGAGTGCTGTGACATCACAGCTGACAACAACCTCCAGCTCCTGGGTGTAGGTGATTCTCTTGCTTCAGCCTCCTGAGAAGCTGGGCTACAGGTGCCCACCACAATGCCCAGCTATTTTTTTGTTGCAGTTTGGCTGGGGCTGGTTTGAACCGGCCACCCTAAATCTCTCTTGAGTATTAGGAATTTGACCAGGAGCTGTTGATTTATTTGTCAGGACATATAAGTGCCAATTTTGTATGCCATTTCATTTTTTTAAATTTTGTTTTGTTTTTGAGACAGTCTTACTTTGTTGCCTTTGGTAAAGTGCTGTGGCATCATAGCTCACAGCAACCTGAAACTCCTGGGCTCAAGCGATTCTCTTGCTTCAGCTTTCCAAGTAGCTGGGACTACTGCCACAATGCCTGGCTATTTTTAGAGATGAGGTTTTGCTCTGGCTCAGGCTGGTCTTGAACCTGTGAACTCAGGCAGTCTACCTGCGTTGGCCTCCTACGTGCTGGGATTACAGGCATGAGCCACCATGCCCAGCCCATGCCACTTCTTTTTAAGTGTGTTAGATGGTTTTTCTGTTTTTTATTTGTTGTTGTTTGTTTGTTTGTTTTTTGAGACAGAGCTTCAAGTGTCGCCCTGGGTAGAGAGCTGTGACATCACAGCTCACAGCAACCTCCAACTCTTGGATTATGTGATTCTCTTGCCTAAGCCTGCCAAGGAGCTGGGACTACAGACACCCGCCACAACACTTGGCTATTTTTTGGTTGTAGTTGTCATTGTTGTTTGGCAGGCCCCGTCTATATTTGAACCCGTCAGCTCTGGTGTATATGGCTGGCGCCTTAGCCTCTTGAGCTACAGGTGCTGAGCCTAGATGGTTTTTCTTGATGGATTTAGGACTTAATCTAGTCTTTTATAAAGTTGTTCTCAGGTGATTGTCAACTTTTGCCATCTTGCAAATTCTGAAGAGAAGAGTTTGTATTATCATAGGTGGTAGAAATCAAGTAAAATCTGATTTAGACTAAATTATGTGATTTTCTTTTAAGGTTATTTAGATCTAAATTTTGTATTGGATTTCAAAAAAATTTTAAGTTTCTGTGTTTGGGACCTGAATTTAGCCTCAGTTTTTATTTATTTATTTTTTTTAGAGACAGAGTCTCACTTTTATCACCCTCAGAAGCCTCAGTTTTTTATTAAATCAGGCTCTGGAAGGTGTAACCTTTATGAGAAGCATATGTAAATACTCAGAATTGCATTATACATGAGTCAGCACATTAGATACCCACCAGTGTAAATCACCCAAAAAGTAAAATCTCACAATTCTTATTAAACAATATTACAAAGCAATAAGATCCTATGCAACATAATGAACAGACAAGCACCCTACCAGATCAATTCTGCCTCCTAATATTAATAATTCAAATGCAGTACCCCAAAGACATAGGCTGGATAAATGGATGAAAAAACACAATCCAAGTATCTGTTGTCTCCAGGAGATCAACCTAAACCACAGGAACACACACACGGACTCAGTGTGAAAGGATGGAAAGAAATGTTTCATGCAAATGGAAGCCAAAAGAGAGCAAGCCATTCTCATGTCAGGTAAAATTGACTTTAAATCAACAATGGTAAAGAAAGGCAAAATGGTCATTATATAATGGTAAAGGGAACAATTTAGGAAGAAGACATAATAATCATATATGCACCTGACACATGAGCTCCCAGATACATAAAATAAATTCAACTAGAGCCAGTTAATAGGATGACTGTATACATAAAATCAAAATAATTGAAAGCAGGTTCTTGAGGGTATACACATATTTGTATACTCATGTTCATAGCATCACAGTTGCTAAAACATGGAGGCAAGACAAGTGTCCATCAGTGGGATAAATGGATAAACCAATATGACGTGTACATATAATGGAATATTAGCTATAAAAAGGAAATTTTTAACACATGCTATAATATGATTGACCCCTGGGAATTATACTAGGTGAAATAACCAATCATTAAAGGAAAAATATTATATGATTTCACTTACACAAAGTACTTACCATAGTCAAAATCATAGAGACAAAAAATAATAGTTGCCAGTGGCGGGGCGTAAGGAGGCTTGAGGAGTTATTGTTTAATACGTGTTGAGTTTCAGTTTTCCAAAATGGGAAGAATTATAGAGCTAGATAGTAGTGAGGGTTCACAACATTTTAAACATTCAATACCACTATAAAAAATAGTTAAGGTAATATGTGTATTTTACCACAGGATAAAAAGGGAAAAACTAGACTTACCTTAAGATGTTAAGGTAAAACTAGATAACCTTAAGATGTTATATTTAAATCCCTATGGTAACCACAAAGAAAAGATCTAGAATATACACAAAAGGAAATGAGAAGAATTACAACATGACACAACAAAAAGTCATCTAAAGAATAAGGAAATCTGGCTCGGTCGGTGCCTGTAGCTCAGCGGCAAGGGCACCAGCCACATACACCAGAGTTGGTGGGTTTGAGCCCAGCTTGGGCCTGCCAAACAACAATGACAATTACAACAAAATGGGTGTTGTGGCAGGCACCTGTAGTCCCAGCTACTTGGGAGGCTGAGGCAAGAGAATCATTGAAGCCCAAGAGTTAGGTTGCTGTGAGCTGTGATGCCACAGCATTCTAGCCAGGGTGACATGGTGAGACTGTCTCAAAATAAAGAAAAGAAAAAGGAAACCAGTAATAAAAGAAACAGGCAAAAAAAAAAAAAAGCCGTAAGACATACAGAAAGGAAACAACAAAATGAAAAAAATAAGTCCTTTCCTATCAGTAATTACTTTAAGTGCAAATGGTTGAAACTCCTCAAAGGGTATAGACTGACAAAATGGATTTTTTATTTATTCTTTTTTTAATTTATTGTTAGGGATTCATTGAGGGTACAAGAAACCAGGTTTTACTGATTGCATTTGTTAGGTAAAGTCCCTCTTACAATCGTGTCTTGCCCCCAAAAGGTGTGGCACACACCAAGACCCCACCCCCCTCCCTCCTTCCCTGTCTGCTAATCACTTCCCCACTCCTCCCTCCTCCTTCCTCTCTGCTCACCCCCTCCCCTTGTCATTAATTGTCCTTATATCAAAATTGAGTACATAGGATTCATGCTTCTCCATTCTTGTGACACTTTACTGAGAATAATGGGTTCCACTTCCATCCATGTTAATACAAAGGCTGTAAAGTCTCCATTGACAAAATGGATTTTTAAAATATCCAATTATATGTGTATGCTGTCTACAAGAGACCCACTTTAGATGTAAGGTGCAAATAGATTGGAAATGAAATGAGAGAAATATATAGTTAAATTCATAAAAACAGAAAGGAATGTACTTAATGGTTAAAATGATAATGTATATTTTACCACAATAAAAATTTTAGAAACCCTGGGTATGGAAAAGTAGAAGGAGCAGATATATTAACTAGGAATAGTTGTTAACTTTGAGCTACTTTTTCTCTGAGGTTCCTGGAACCCAGAGCAAAGACTTACTCTTATCACAATGCCAAGAAAATGTTGGTTGGTTCCATTAATTTAATAAAAACTATTGTAGTGGTTTAAATTGTGGCAGCTGAAATTCTGAACTGTATGTACACATAATTAGATCATAACAGTAGAAAGTTAAATGTTTTTTTTTTTTTTTTTTTTTGAGACAGAGCCTCAAGCTGTTCCCCTGGGTAGAGTGCCGTGGCATTACAGCTCACAGCAACCTCCAACTCCTGGGCTCAAGCAAGTCTCCTGCCTCTGCCTCCCAAGTAGCTGGGACCACAGG